>JACOMQ010002253.1:0-25081 GCA_014843705.1 Euphrasia arctica
GCTGGACACGGAGTTTAAGAAAATTATTATTTTTTAATTTTTTAATTAAAAAGTAAAGATTAAAAATATATTTTAAAAGTGAAAAGTAAAGTAGTTGTGAGTAAAGTTTAAAAAGTAGGTGGGGTAAGTAGAATAAAATTGTATATTAAAATGAAAAAGTTATAATAATTATTTCCTTTTTTGGGGTGTGTCAACTATTGTTGGACACCCCTAAAAGGAAAGTATGACAAGTGTCTTTGGACCGAGGGAGTACTATATACTCCTACATACCATTAACTTCCGAAAAAAAAGTAGTACAAACCTTCGGTTGTATTTTTAGCATAAATAGAATGCACGATAAATAGTATCAGACACACGATGATCCGCACCTCGACCACGCCCGCAGCTTTTTCCATTTCTAAAACGCTCCGAGTAAGTAATATTAATTGTTCGGTGAGTCTTCAATTCGTTCTCCCATATCAATGCTTGTTGGGGTACTTATTCCACGCTACCAACGGGACAACGTTTCGTCGATGTTGCGCAAAAGTCAGTCGCGATCGCACATAATAATTGCATATAATGTAATATGGACACTTCTTTTTACTAAAAAAAATTGCATATATACATCACGGCATACGTGATACATCAATTTTATTATTCACTTATGCTGTCACATTATTATTATTATTATTATTATTATTATGAAAAGAAAATTTGAGTTTCATGACCATATTTCAAAATACACCTAACATGTTTGAAAATAAAGGGCGGGGGCAACGACATTACATCACGCGCAAGTTTTTGGTTATACCCACTCAAATGGAGTAATTTTTTATAACTTGTTTTTTGCTAAAATGGTAACAACCGTGTCAAAAAACGTGCTAAAAAAGTGTGACATCTATTTGGGGAACAAGAAATACAATTTATCAAAATAACGGATTGTTTAATACTTCTTCCGACCTATTTTAATGGTCACACTTCATTTATAATTTATAAAAAAAAATGTGACCATTAAAATGAATCGAAAAGAGTACTACCTATGTCATACTATAAAAATAGTCAAATTTCATTTGTAAATTACAAATGAAGTGTGATTATTCGTGTGGCACGTAGGAAGTACTGTAATATACTCACTTTAAGGTGATTTTATATAAAAATGATTAATTCAAAGAAATATTCAAAATAGTAGGTAAGACTAAGAGTAATTCAAAAAGTTAAAAAAAAATACTACTAGTAATATTAATATGTTCTAAATAAGTTGAGACATGAAAGAACTTTCACATTTATATTAATAATGATTCTAATAATTCTTCAATATGGTCGATTTCAACTTATTTTGATAGTGGTCAAATGTATTTTTCAATAGTCTTCTTCACTTGTGGATCGATTTTAACTTTTTTGACGAGACTCAACAAGTGAATAATTAATTCGAGTGAAGTTCTTATGGCGAGAGTCGAATTGATATGTTTAAATATGTAACTTGACATTGAGGAGAAAAATAAAAATAAAATTAACAAAATAAAAAAAATTAACACAATCAATAAAAATATTAATTCAAACTTCTAATTCAACATGAAAAAAAACATTAAACAAATCACAAAGTAAAAAGTATAAACTTACGTGGAATATCTAACAATTTTCCTTAATACCCTTTTTACAAATTATTTTACAATTTTAACAATTTTCCTTAATACCCTTTTTACAAATTATTTTACAATTTTAAATTTGAAAATCGTATTTTTTTTCTTCTCCATCTTTCTTCTTCCCTCTGTTAACTTCGAAAAAATATCTAAGCAAATCGATATATACAAAGAAGTACTACAAGAGTTATAGAATCTCTAATAATAAGTTTATTTATTTTATTTCTTTTTTATTTAAATTGTAATGTCACGACAATGTTTGACATATTCTACATTGTGATTATTTTTTTTTATAATGTTTATTGAGAAAATTAACAAACAATCCAAAAAAAAGGAGCTTAAATAAAAAAATAGAGTTTCAAAATTTTGCCATGTCGACCAATCAAAGTGCTATTATTTGGTTGGTTTTGGTCATTCACGTGCCTTTTGCTTTAGATTCATAACAAAAAAAAACATGATCTTTGAATCATGGTTCTTTTCAATTTATTTTTTCTAATTATATGATATATAGAGCATATTACAAGAAAAAATTAATCTTTGAATCATGTTTTTTTTTTATTTTTTGCAGATTATTGAATGCGAAAATATAATGTGTATTCAATAATTATGGTAAATAAGTGTATTTTATTAAAAGACAAATTGAAAATTTTACATTAAAAGATTAAAAAAAATGCGGAGTAATCAGAGATGTAAACATCGCTGAGCCATATGTGAACTAGCATTCGGTGCATGTGCCTTTCAGTCCAGGATTGCCTTCATAGTTACTGCACAACATATCATACAAATTACTTAAACATTTAATAATTAATTTCAATTAACATTAAATAGTTATTAAAAATGTTTAATATTAATTATTATGTGTCATGAATTAATTTGATACTCACAAATATTTTTTATGGATCAAATGTTCGGGTACGCAACCTCCCAACTCGTTGTTGCTCAGATCACTGTTCTCGGACGGACAGGTGATTTATTAATTGTAATAAATTAATAAAATTTGAAATTAAAATTAATTAAATGGGAAAAAAATTGACTTTTTATGCTTTACCGTACATGTAGTATGGAATAATCTCAGATCGTGTGATCAAGGAGCATGGAATGCTACCACTAATATTGTTATGGTTCAAAATCAGTCGAGTAAAACTTATGTTTCCAAAGGCTTCGGGTATCAATCCGTTCATATGATTATGCGATAAGTCCCTGTCAACATGAAACACGCACGATAAGAAATCATGTTTTTGATCGTTCGTCATTTTAAAATTGACCCAACATCGATGATCACACGTACAAATGATTCAACTTCGACAATAAGATGAGCAGCTCCCCGTGAATAGGACCTTCGATTCCCACACCCCAAGGAAACTGCAAATAACTTCAAAAGATGAGAATGAAATACTTCATTTGTTCCAAAGTTATAAACACACTTTCTTTGTAAAATAAAACAACAAAAAAATTGTATCTATAACTCTTGGTACATTTTTACTTATATTAATACTATTGCTTTTTTAACTAATTCGTTTATTATTTACTCAAAAATATCATTATACATCTACTTGAAAATAATTTTTTTTAATTTACTTGAAAATTTTTCTAAGCAAATTTTTCCCTGAGTAAATATTTACCAAGAGCATTTTACTGCGCAATTCCTTAATAGTTGAAATTTGATTAATTGTGTAATTGTTTGATAATATTACTTGCGTAATTATTTATAATTATTTTAATTTTATAATTAATAATAAATTGTGAATAATTTATCTAATTTAATTAATTTAATTAATTACATAAATATTGATTGACTATTTAATTGTACCAAAATACAAATAAATACCAATATAATAAATTATAATTTATGAAACATAGTCTGAATTGCGGGTATATTTTTTAAATATTATTTTTAGAATCAATTTGATTTTAGTATTGTTGACTCATAATTATAATATTAATTAAATTTTTTGAAAATGATTTTTTAATATTAATTATTTTCTTGATTGTACTAGTAGACTAATTATATAAATATTAATTGTAGATGATAACACTTATTTTAAAAAATGAAATAATTAAATAATATTAAAATATTTATTTTTTAATAGCCTGAATTCAAATTGAGATACTCTGATTGGTTGACTGTAATAATTTGTAGTATTTTTTTATTTTATAGTAGTATAATAATAGGATTAAGTTGACTCAAATTCAAATACAACACAAAAGAAGAAACAAAAAGTAAAAATTGAGTTTATTTACACTTACAACATTACCAAATTCATTTTTTTTTATTTTGTATTTTTAAATCACTTGTAAAATTACTATATCACCCTTATCTAATTTTATGTTGATTTTTTCACCGCATTTGATTTTATCCTGGGTATTTATACGCACTACCTTCATCAAACAAACTCGTCTCCTTCGTCTCACCCATCATCATTCAACCAACTTCCTCTACATAGAATGTTTCTCACTGGCTCTTGTATAAAAACACGAGCTTGTCGACCTCCAGCGACCTGCCAATCCACCACAAAGAATATCGTCCAGATCCAGACGGCCAACCAACGATTGATCGAGCCGATTGAGAGATTCGTTGGAAGAAAATGATGGAAACGATGAATTAGTGGAAAGGAGAGAGAACACGCGACGGAGATGGTATCAGAGAGGTGGATGACGCAAGTGATAGATTTCGATTGGTGGTCAAAGACTCGGAGATGGAAGAGTCGAAGGCGGCCAGATGGCGATGCCATGAGATATAGGAGGAAGAACACTTTCCTGGGTTTGGAAATTACGGATGGAAAGATAATTTTTTTTAATTATTAATAAGGGTATGATTGGTATTATAGATGAGGTGTATTTATTAGGTAATTTTAAGGAAAATGGTTTATTAATTTATATTATTAAATCCAACATTAATTCTTTTTTTACTTGTAGATTAGGATTTTATATTTTTAAATTTTAGCGGAGGGTTTTTGTGACGCTCCATTTTATTTTAATAAATAAAAGAAATACACGTAATAATTTTTAAAGATCTCAAGGGCGCGGGATACAATTTTTAAAACTCCACGTCGACATAATTAATTTTCAACGGTAAAAATTCTTAAATAATAGTAAATGCATCGGAAATCATTAATAGTTTTAATACGTCAACATGCACTAAAATAAATTAACATATTAAACGTTTGTACGAATCACGACGCAGAAGCATCCTCGACTACTCCGGTTAATCATTGTATCACCTGAAAATATTTATATCAATAAGGGTCAGTCCACAGACTGGCAAGTAGGCACGCAATCTATATGCTTTAATGTTATCACTTGTTGTCTTAGTTTATATTTTAAACGTTGATCTTTAATGCAATGCAACGACGTACTTGGCTTAGACGTAAGACATAAACTCAACTTAACCTTAGATCATAAACATGATTTGAAACTTTAAGTAATTTTGTTTCACGTTAACCTTCGAAACGTGCCTTACGTTTTATACTCACGTTAACCTCCGAAACGTGGCTTAACATTTAGACGTTTATCACGTTAACCTCCGAAACGTGACTTACGTTTTATACTCACGTTAACCTCTGAAACGTGACTTCAACATTTAGACATTTATCACGTTAACCTCCGAAACGTGATTCATGTTATATACCCGTTCAAACCCAAACTATATTGCTGCTGCTTTCGGCAGCAGCTATTACATACAAACTTAAAAATATGACCCACATATGTAATACGTATCGCATATCTATAAGATTACATATATGTGTACCCACATCTACACTTCACACACATAATTACATATATGATATCATATATATGTGCAAAAACCACGTATCTGCTGCATATAAATTAGGTACTTAGATATACACATACTACATACACACATCAACGCACATACATATATATTTACATATTGCAATTACACCCACACACGTAGCATAGGAACAACGAATTAAACGTATAGAATCACATAATTTCAACTAATATGATAAGAACCCTTAAATTGAGTACTAATATAACTACATGAACTTAGACCCACTTGCCTTGATTAATCGACGTTCGAGATATGAGGTATTCGTGAGATTCGTTGAGCTTCAAGTTCTTCTAATTCTCTTTTTGGTCCGATAGTCGCCCGTCGCTTATTCTCTTCTTTTCTTCACGCTAGTCGCGTCTCTCATCTCTTGCTCTCTCAAATTTTCTTTTTCCAGCGTAAAACCCTATTTCTATCTCAGTTCTATATTTATTTGTACTGATTTTAATTAAGGCTCTGACTATTTACACTTCCGTCTTTACTTTGCGCACTACCTTTTTTTTTCTCTTTTTTTATGCACTTAGAAAATATCTATAGTACCCTTAAATATCTAATTATATTATTAAGAACACACTCTCATTGAAAAAGCATATTTGCTACTCTTCTTCTTGAATACTGCAAAAATCCACACAACATCGATCAAACACCATAAAAAAAGAATAAAAATTCAAATAATAAAAACATAACTAATATAATTAAACAATTTTCTCCTTTTCTCCTTAGTTACAAATCAACAATCAAGAAAATACAATACAATAAACACAAAACTACAGTGTGGACAAATTTGCTTCAACACAAACACATTGTAAAGAGCTTCTACGGCTAACTTCTTTTCGACCAACTTTATATACCGAGTTAACCAATATCTGAAGCTCCCGAAAAATACAGAATCTGAATGGGGGGAGGAGGGGTAAGGCAAATGTCTCATCGAGTGGCGGAGTGCCGAGAATCGGACCAGTCGAATCTCTGATGTTTGTTCGACAAATAATGGCCGAGCGAAAGACCAATTTTCTGTCAATCAAGATCGAAACATAAAAACCCTAAACTTTAATTGTATTCTTTCAATTCGTTTTTAATATATTTTACCCCAAATCATAAATAAAAACGACAAAAAACGTAAATCCATCGCATAACACAAAATAATTTAAACAAGAACAAAAAAATCAAAATTCGATCAATGTTCTTGGTAGGATTGCTTTCAAAATTTGATTCATGCTCTTTGGTTGTTGATAGATTGCTCAAAAACTTTTTTAATAATGTATATAGAGATTGAAAAATTGCATTAAAAAAAAAAAATAAAAAAAAAATGGGGGATGAATGGGAATGAAAGAGAAGAGAGAGTTGGCTGGGTGGGGTGGATGAATAAGAATGAAGAGACGAGAGAGCTGAATGGGTAGGGTGGGTGGGGTTAGTTAAGTGTTTTTGTGTAAAAGGGTAGTATAGGTAATAAATAGGGTGTGTGTTAATCTAGTAGTTAAATTTAAGGGGTAAGTAAATCATGAAGGTGTGTAAAGTAAACCTAGAGGTGTAAATAGTCTTGAGCCTTTAATTAATTAATACTTTAGCTCATAACTAATATAATTTAGTTGGTCCAATTAAAAGACAAGCTCAGCCTAATTATAAAAATATAATTTGATTAGCTCATAAAACATTAGTTCAGCCCATTAACATTAAACTCATTTTATAAAAGTAAATTAAACTAAAAGCCAATTTATAAAATGTTTAAACACAACTAAATTAATACCGAACCCGACTAACACGTGGATAAAAAGGCCATTTTAATTAACTAATTTTTATATTAAAAATTCGGGTTATTACAGTTTTAATATTAATTTAGTTATTATAATATAAGATTTACCGTTGCCGATATATGTATGCTCCTATTTATTATTTTAATAAATTGAAGGCGGTAAACTAATGAGTTGAGTAATATTGGAGATGTAAATAAACTCGTGAAACAAACATATGGGCCTATCAAGCCTACAAAGCCCGTTAAACATATGGGCAAATTTGTGTGTTTGTACGTTGTGATGAATGCATATTCTATTCATGTACGATTCATAGTTCAATTCCTTACTTGCTTGTTTATTTTTGTATGAATTTGTGACATATTTGTAGTGCACTTCTTTGCAAGTTCATTTATGCATGAACTTATGATGAAATTACAAATGAAGTATATGACTCAAATACTATTGTTGTAACGTGGCTGAAATTCGAATACATAACAATGAAGAAACAAAAAGATCAAAACAGAGGGAAAAAATGAAACAAAGCATATGGGCCTATCAAGCCTACAAAGCCCGTTAAGGCCAACGTAGTGGTAAACCATTGGGCCTAAGAAATAAGAGCCCAACAATATGTATATGTGATTGTGAACTAGCAATCGGTGCATTTGACTTCTTGTTTCAGTCCATCATTGCCTCTAGGGGTGGGAATGAGCCAGGTTATCCGACAGGGGCCTATGGCTCGGCTTACAAAAGCTCGGCTAGACTCGGCTCGTTTAATAAACAAGCTAAGCTCAAGTTTTTTTAAAAACTTGTTTATATATATAGGCCAGATTTGAGCTTATTTCTAAGCCATATATATATATATATATAAATAAATATTTAATAAGTGTATAAATTATGATTTATATATATATTAATAAGGTGTTAGAAGAAAATAATTATAATTGAAATGTGAAATTTGATTATTTTACATTGATTAGAGATTTTTTTGAATTATTTAGGTAATGTTGCGTACTTATCTTTTTTACTATTAATTGTTTAGAAGCAATTTTATAATATTTATTAAATATATTTAAATTTAATTAAAATATTTTAAATTAAAATCTTAAATTATTTGTTGAACCAAATTGAAGTTCAAAATGATTTTAAAAAGGCTTATAAAAGGCTTTCAGGTCAGGTCTATTTACTAAAAAGGCTCAGGCCGAGATTCTTAAAAAAGCCTATATCAGGTGAAAGGCCAAACTTGAGTCTAAAAATTTAACATCAGGCCCAGGCCTATTTCACCAAAGCCCGGCTCGGCTCGACTCGTTCCCACTTCCCACCCCTAATTGCCTCCATACTCTGCAAAACATATCATACAAATTAAATTACAAAACATTTACTAAATATAAGTGTCATATTAATTGGATACTCACATCTTTTTTATTCGCCAATGTAGGGGTACGCAACCTTCCAAATTATTGTTACTCAGATCACTGTTGTACGATAATTTACTAATTATATAAAATTTGAAAATTAATTAAATGGAAATTTTGACTTTAAGCTTCTTCACGTACATGTCGTATGGAATCTCATATTTTTTCCCAATGAGCATGGAATGCTGCCACTTATACTGTTATCGTTCAAAATCAGTCTAGTAAATTTTATGTTTCCAAAGACTTCGGGTATCGATTCAGTCACATCATCTAACAGTTCAAACTTAATTAATCAATTTTTTCTAATTACATCGACGATACGTAGCCATAATTGTCGCAATCGATGCAATCCCAATCGCAAGGGGCTTTTGGGCTGTCAAAATTCCAATTTGATAGGAGCTGCAAATTGCCTTCTAACTTTTTCTTGAAGTCTAGTAAAAGGTTAATATTTCTAATATAAGATTATCAATCTAGCTTTTATATTTCTAATATAAGTGTATAAAATTCGGTGCATGCACCACTCACTCATTAACAACTGATAATTGTGGAAATTTGGTTTTTTTTTAATAATTCCGAATTTGGTTAATTAATTTATAAACAGACCATGTGAAAAAAGAAGATAGAGATAGGATAGCCATCTAACTAAAAATAAATAGAGAGTGGGTTTAGTAATTAATCACTTCAACACTCTTGAAAAAGATTGTTCACCAACATCACCACAATAATATGCATTTTGCATAGTCCCACCAAAGAAAAAATAGATAGTTAGTAGTACTACATTACTTTATATATAAATTATTTACATATATAGTAGGAACTGATCACATATTATACACTATTTTGATAAAGAAAATATGAAAAGAGAAAAAATTTGGTGGGGATAAACTTGTAACTTGCAAGTGACACTGCCCAGTACCAATAATATTCTTACGATTTTTAAGGTTAATTTAGTAATTCTATACTAAATAGTGGGACTATGTTAATTTACTCTCTCTATATTATATCAAGAGTTATTTTTTTTCATTTTTATTTTTAAAAAATCAATAGTCACAGTTCATAAAATGAATTTATTTATTTTTCAAATGATAATTCTAAAATTTACTTTTTCGAATACTTTTTAAAAAAAATTACTCAAAATTACTCACAAATCACTGCTACTTCATTTTACATTTGAAATTGTAGCTCACTCTTATCATTTTGGATGTTCTTTTCAATTAATATTTTTTTATGTTTTTTTAAAATACTGTACTTTTATTAAATAATTATAATCAAAAAAATCATTACATCCGATAATTACATTCATATAAACCCACTATATTTTTTTTTAATTTACGCTTCTTGTTGAAATAAGTCAATTTCAAATAGAGGAAAATGGTATTTTTTTTTTTTTTTTTTTGTGTCATAGAATGACTATTTGTACTTTGACGGTAAGAGTAATTGTTATTTAAAGTAATTTTTCATGAGTGAAAATATTTAAGAAACGAATGAAACATAGTAATAAGGTACTATATCTATATATACTTAATTATGGAGTATATAATAGCCCTAATAATGCTACACTTAGAAAGTAAAAAAATAGGTAGACTTATGTGGATGTTCAATTTAATTGGCTATAGGAAAAGTATAAATTATAAGTCCAAAGCCGATTATTTAGGCGTGAATAAAGGAATCACTTTGTGATTAACAAATCATGAGACTTGGAAAATACCCATTGTTTTTTAACATAAGTTTATTTAGAATTAGATATATAGAATTTGATCCAATTGGCATGAAGATCTATAGGACCAGTAAGCCTTGTAAAAGATATGCATTATTTGATACGATTAAACTTGAATCTTATACCTTCATCTCCCTAAGATATAAGCCCTTGCTAGAATCTCATACTTTTGTAGGTTGCCAATAAATAATTGTTGGAATAATTAAAGTTCGTCAACTTTTCGTTGTCTTTAGAATATATTCCAATGTATATATTCTACGCTCGGAGGTATACATACTTCAAAGAAATATCAATCGTTGATTTAGTATGAATATTTGCAGTTGCATACACTCAACGTGTGTAATATAAATTTTCAATTAATTAAGAAAACATGTTATCATCGTCTAAAAGTTGTAGTCACAACTCACAATGTTTGAACAAAATTAAAATATAAAAAACATTATTTCACAAAAGTGGAAAATTACAAACATAACTCATATGTAAATGAAAAATTACTTTTCAAACGATTAAAATAGGCCAAAGAAAGTTGTGTACTTTAAAAAACGATTACTAATTTACTCAAATTATTCTATTACTCATGTTTTATCATAAAATACCTTGTCTATCGCAGAGTATATATCATGCACTCCTCCAAATTAAAATGCACAACATTTAAATTGATATATAGTTTGTTGCCTCAAAAGGACAAGATATAACATCGATCATAATACTTTGGGGTACTTAATAGTAATTAAACGAACCAAAAACTAGTATCTTGTGATGCATGCTTGCTAGTTGTGTTTGTTAGTAACGCCAGTCAAAAAAGGATCGCAATTTCTTAGTTATCTCCGAAGTCAAATGTTCGATTTTCGTTCGCTCCATTGATCAAGGGTTCAACCTCCTCCTCTTGCCAAATTGGCTTCTTTTGTAAACCCTACAAAATTTAGGGTTCATACTTCATATTACTAAGTTTGGAAAGAGTCACTTGTTTTGTGAGTTTTTCCTTTGAAGAGAAATGTGGGCTTGGGGTCCATTTTGACTTTTTGGGACTTTCAAATGTCAAAATTCGAACCCAAGTAGTGTGATGAGTCATGTGTGTGTCTGTGGCGTTTTGATGTTTGTGCCACGTGCGAGGAGCCCACCTTAGTGCCGTGGTCCCTAGTAGTATGTAGTGATGGCCGGTGGGATACTATACCTAAATTGATTTATGAGGTTTAATTTAAGTATATATATGTACCTTAAACTAAATGTCCTTTGTTTTATTATGGATTCAATTGAATAGATCTCACACAATGAAATGTTAAAATAATATATGATACAAGTATCCATTTAAAATTTAACTAAAAATTATCAAATAAAACTCGTAGTATTTATAAGACCATGTACAACATGAGATCAATTATAGTGTTAAATGCGTATCAAGTCAATCAATGAAAAGTGCTAATTAAAAGTGTCAAACTTAACACTTTGCGGGCCTTGCGACAAAATTTGATACGAGACCATCTCATATTTGACACCCTCACCAAACTCCACCATTCTTTATTTGATTAAAAAAATAAATATTTGGCCAATGAAATTGTAACACGTGTTTCTTTAAATATTTTTTCTAACTCATTTTTAAAATTATATTTTACACAATAATTATTCAAAATATAAATAAAATAAATTTGTCAGTGTTTTTTATTTTTTTGTTCTCTATAAATAGAATGTAAGTTTATGTCATTTAGACACTAAAAAAACACCGTTTTTATTTTATTTTTTTATTCTTTTTGTGTCGTATTAAAAAAATATTATCTATTGTAATAAAATATTGTGAATTTTTCAAAAAAAAATTGAAATTTACTTAATTTGTATGTTGATAAATTATTTATCTACTAATTTTAATTTTTTTAATTATATTTATGTAATAAATAAAGAAAAATAAAAAATATGGTGGTACATATTGATAGAGTGAGTGGAAGAAATAGAAAATAATTGAATAACAATATTTAGTAAAAATAATTGAACACTTGAATTAATTAAGAACGGTAAGGTCGAAGGTTCGAACCCGATTACATATGTGTATGATTATTTAAATTTCTACAATTAAGTTAAACAAAAAAACATACTACTAGTTTGTACCTATAAAAATAATCACATTTTCTTTGTAAAATACAGAAGAAAAGTGTTAAATTTGTACATAGTCTGACGACTTTGTCTCTAACCCATCATTTCATTATTTTAATTTTAGAATTGATATGCAACATACTCAAAAAAGATATGATACCCCCAACACGACGTCGCATTAATTACTTCAATTCTCTACTATATTATTATAATAATTGACCGACGTGTTTACCCGTGTGGTCCACGCACGACATACGGTTAGTGTTGTCGTCCGTTAAATGTCTGCCGTTAGTCGTTACAACTATAAATCACAACCCAAACTACCTCTAAACCCCTCACACACTTCACACTTTCGCTCTCCTTTTTATTTTATTTTCCCTTTTTCTCTATTGCTTTTTATTTTATTCATTTTCGATAAAACCATGGCTAAGCAAAACATAGTCGTTCCCGACGTGATCATCCCTCCGGCCACCTCCGCCCACAAGCCTCCGGCGGTACCCGGAGCTTTCATCACCGCCTCCGACAAGAAACTCCTCCAAAATATCGACATCAATTGCGGGTCGAGAATCAACTCGTGGGTCGACTCGATGAGAGCTTCGTCCCCAACCCATATCAAAGCATCCCACGGTCAAGATTCTTGGACGGTAACTAAAAAATACTCTTAATTACATTTTTTTTAAGACTATCTGTTTCAGAAAAGTTGACTCACTTTTTTTTATATAAAAAAAATTACACGATAATATTTTTGTGACAAATTGAATCTAGGTGCGACGTCCATCGGCTATAGACATGTTCGATCAAATTACCAAGGCTTCAAAGGGAAAGCAAGTCGTGATGTTCTTGGATTACGACGGCACGCTCTCCCCGATTGTGGATGACCCGGATCGAGCCTTCATGTCTGAGTCGGTCCGTGTTTATTTTTATATAAAAATATAGAATTAATTAACGAAATCATTAACACTTTTTTTAATCAGATTATTCGTTTTGCAGATGAGAGCGACCGTTAGGAAACTCGCTAGGTACTTCCCGACGGCTATAGTGAGCGGGAGGTGTAGGGACAAGGTAGTAATTTCAACTCAAAAATTAATACTTCTTCCCATTTTTTATATAAGTCGTTTTGGAGTTTTGCACAGTTCTTAATAAAATAAAATAAAATTAATCTTATCCTTATTTAATCTCTATTTAATGATTATCTTTTCTATACTCCGTTACCACTCTTAATATTTTTCTCATTATTTTCGGGAGTTATTAGTATTAATTAGAGGTAATAAATAAGGGTATATATGAGATAAACAAATAAAACGACAAATAAAAACAAAAAAAAGTAAAAAACACTAAAACGACTTATATAAAGAATGAGAAGGAGTACTACTATTAATAGTAGTAACATTTTATTTTAATATTAATTATTTTAATCGTGTGTGGGCAGGTGTACAGTTTCGTGCGATTGGCGGAGCTGTATTACGCTGGAAGTCACGGAATGGATATAAAGGGCCCATCCAAACAATCCAAATATATCAAAGTAAGATATCTTTTTACGCAAAATTACATTTTTGGCACTCTAATTTTGAACTTTTTGCAATTAGGTCCTTTGTTTTTTTTATAGTTGTAATTTTGGACTAATTGTTTCATCAGGGTACTGAAGCTATTCATTTCCAAGCAGCAAGTGAATTTCTTCCCATGATCGATGAGGTGTACAAAGTGTTGTTAGAGGTGACGAAATCAACCGAAGGCGCTAGGGTCGAGAACAACAAATTTTGCGTGTCCGTACATTTTCGATGTGTCGACGAGAAGGTACTAATTTTTCTACTTGTGTATTTAATTTCTCTAGAATTTCGTGTGATTATATATATAAAAGAAAAAAATTATTACAGGAATGGATTGAACTCGCGAAACAAGTTGGATCTGTGTTAGAAGGTTATCCGGACCTTCGACTCACCCAAGGAAGAAAGGTGTTTTTCTATGTGTTTCGTTGCAAATTTTTCGTTTTCATCTCGTATGTAAACATAATTAATAAACTAAAGTTAACTAATTGTGCAGGTTTTCGAAATCCGTCCGACGATAAAATGGGACAAAGGGAAGGCTCTTGAGTTTTTGTTAGAGTCACTTGGTGAGTTAATGAATACTAATAATTAGCATTAATTAATCCATTTGTTTAATTAATTAGTGTTGAATTAATCTAATTGTCTAATTGTTGTCTTAATTGGATGGTCCCAACTCAATTAATCAATTAATTTGATGTTATCTCATTACATAGGATATGCCAATTGCACGGATGTCTTTCCGATTTACATCGGCGACGATCGAACGGATGAGGATGCTTTTAAGGTCTGTGAAGCTCTTATAATCTTACATATAATACGTGTATATATAAAAAATACAATTATTTGACAACAGACGAATTGTACGTTGTAATTAATCAGGTGTTACGAGAGAGGGATCAAGGATTCGGGATTCTCGTATCCAAAATTCCGAAAGACACGAACGCATCTTACTCGTTGCAGGAACCATCCGAGGTATGTAGTAATTAAGATATGTTGTGGAGATTAGTATTAATGTTTGATTACTAATTTCTTAAGTAATTGCTCTCTTTCAAATAATTATAGAACGAAATAAAGTGTATAAACAATTATGAGACGAAAATAATATTAATTAAGATGTTTTTTTGTGTGTAGGTTATGGAATTCTTGAGGCGATTGGTGAGTTGGAAAAGAATGTCATTGAGAAGACAATTCAGAATCAGAAAAAGACTTGAAGAAATCAATTTATCTTTACCGAATTGACCAAGTTTTTATAGTTACAACTTAATACGGAGTATATAGTACTACGGAAAAAAATAGGAAGGTGAAGGCCGAAGGTTATATGAGAAAGGAATTAGGCCCTTGTTCAAGGATGAATTTGTAATTTAAGCTTGTACAAGGGTGGAATTGTAGTTTATACTATTAGCAAATAGATCTCGCAAACTACGGATCAACCACAATTATGAATAAATATTTTCGACCCAAAGTTCTCATTTGTTGATTCATATCATTTGACTCATTGAACATGTCTAATTAAATAACTTAGAAAAACAAATGAAATTGCATATAGAAATAAAAATTGTCACATTACGCAGTCACAAGCAATCAAATCGTTTCTTGAACAAAGGAAAGAACAAAAAAAAACATGATCTAAAAAAAAACTAAGACTACCACAAAACAAATTGTCAATAGTTTTTTTCTTTCTTTCCTTTTCTCCTTTCCTCTTTAATCAATACAAATTTAATGATCAAACAACAATTAAATATTCTTGATTGATCAATCAATCAATTAATCACCGTGGTGCATTTTTGAGACGAAACCTTGCCATTGCTCACCAACGAATTCTTGACTTTGAAATCACAAGTAACCATCACGGTTTGGCGCGCATTTCTCAACCAACTACGAAACTCAACCGCCACCTCCATCGTCAGCTCCATCGCCTTCTCGCCGGCCCCACCACTCAACCTCTTCTTGACCTCCGGCGAAAGCTCGTCCTCGTTCCCTTTCAAAACCAACGGAAAGTCAACGCTCCCCCCTCCGGCCCCACTCTCGATCCTCGACCGGATCTTGCCTTGCCCGATCACCTTATTCTTATAGACGAGGGACGCGTCATCATCCGGGCCCGCCTCGTACGAAACGGACAACCGCTTATTCGGGCTTCGGGCCGTAAGCCTCAAGTCGAATTCGGGCCCTCGACGGGCCTTGGGCCCGGGAACAAGGTTCTTGGCTTGGATTCGGGCCATGATGAACTCCGGCGGGGCGGGGTTGTAGGCGGTGGCCCGGAGGGAGAGGAGGACGAGGAGGAGGAGGAAGGCGAGGACTGCGGGGCCCGCAGTCGACCAGAGGAGGGTTTTCCGAGAGGTTGTTGACCCCGATTTCTTGTTGTTCTCGTTGAGGTATCTCTCGATGATCTTCGCGTGCTCGGCCGGAGGGAATCGGTGGATTTGGTCTCGAGGGATTTGGACGACGTAGGTCTCGAGGGCGGGAGGGAGCGGCAGAGGGAGGTGGTGGTTGTCCTTGGCGGCGGTGGAGGTGGAGGGTGGTCGGCCCTCCTCCATCGGAGATGAGGAGCGGTGGTGGTGGAGGGAGGAGGAGGGAGGAGGAGGAGGCAACAAAGGTGGTGGTTGTGTTAATTGACTATTTTTATTGTTTGCATGGAATGCTAATTTGGGAGGTTGTTTGCATGGGAATAGGTGAAATATATGTGGCGGGAAATTGATGTATTTGTAACTAACTATTTTTTACTTAAATAGTAAAACAAAGAAAAAAGAATGGTATAATTTTTTTATTTATATTTTGGTTTTACAAGTTGCCCTCTGTCAAATATCACATGGTTTTATTATTTTCAAACCGATTTTTTAGGGTATTTGTGTCCCTACACGTAATCATATACTCCATCAACATATATTTTGTTTTTGGATTTCTTAATTGGTTATGGATATGATCAAGACCTTTTTATATATGTTCCGATGCCGCCGGTTGTGTTTCAACGCCTATGCGACGGCGGCTAGGTTTTGGGATTTGATTATTCAATTTTAAAATATAATTGATTTTTTTTCTATAATGAAAATATTATTTTAATTCGCGGTGAAATTGTTTTGTATAAAAATAATTGTACTTAAGTGTGATTGCTATCGTGAGATGTCACTTTAAATAAGAGTAATTACAACGAATAAAATGCAACGAGTTTAATACATCGATGCCGACATTATTTATAGGATAATATACAATTTTGACTCAATCAAATACAGTCATATTCGCCTATCTCATATTAATGATCATATTATTTTTAAAAAGTATGTATACTTTTATTTTTTTACTTAATTTTAAAAATATTATTCTCAATTACGTATTTTATTAATAAAATCATACTATTTCAGTCTTATATTAGTAGTAATAATCACACTTATTTTTTATTTATAAATAAAATGCGACTCTGACCAATATTGGTCTGAAAATAATTAATCATTTTTTTTTAACCTTCTGTCAGATTATTATTATCATAGGAGGGAAAGAGTATTAAAATATAGCTACATACATGTGATTTGTGGAATTGTGGATCATATAGTAGTACTATACTATTAAATATCTTCATTTTTCTTTATTTATTTATTTATTTTATTTTTTCCTCCTCCACTCCACATACTATTATTGCGCTGTACGTCCGGCTCATTTTAGCATTTGCGCAGAGGAAAAACGAATCGATCGGCAGCCATGGCCGCGAACCGCATCTTCATCTTCCACCTCCTCATCCTCTTCTCCGTCTTCTCCATCTGCAGATCTGTAAGTCCTTCTCCAAAGTCCGATCGATTAATTAATTCAATTAATCAATTTCTGAATCTCGAAAATCGAATTGGGAATAATTCGCAGGACGATCCGGACTGCGTGTACTCTGTGTACGTCCGGACGGGATCTATCATCAAGGGCGGGACCGATTCCGTCATCACCCTTTCCCTGTACGACGCCGCCGGCTACGGGATCCGGATCGGAAACCTCGAGTCGTGGGGCGGGCTAATGGGCCCGGGCTACAACTACTTCGAGAGGGGTAATCTCGACATTTTCAGCGGCCGAGGCCCGTGTTTGACCGGGCCCGTTTGCGCGATGAATCTCACCTCCGACGGAACGGGCTCGGGCCACGGCTGGTACGTCAACTACGTCGAGCTCACCTCCACCGGAGTCCACCAGAAGTGCGCGCAGCAGCAGTTCGAGGTCGAGCAGTGGCTCGCCACCGACACCTCGCCGTACGAGCTCACCGCCGTCAGGAATTACTGTTCGTCGGACGAGGAGAGGAAGAAGATGGGCGGATCGGATTCGTCTCTGCTATCTGTGATCTGAGAAGCGTGCGGTAGAGATTTGCGCTCTTCAGTGTGTTCGGGCCGGGCCGGGTCGGGTCCGTTTTGATCGGGCCTTTTCCTCCTTTTTATTCGAGGTAATAAATTGAAATGACCGGAATACCCTTGTTGTAAAATGGTACGTTATCATAATCGTGATGTATTTAAATCTTTTTGGTGAATAATAATGAGTGCTGCTGCTACCTTTTCAATTATTTTTTCCAATTATAGTGTTGAAAAAAGTCTTTTTTTTTTTTTTTTAATTTCGTGTATAAAAGTATTACCACTAATATATTTAAAAAATATATAATAGAACATCAAATGAGCATGTGAAGTTTCTATCATTAACATAAATGGCGTACAATAAATATCTTCACATGTTTTGCTACACCTCTACATTTCAAGATCAACTTCCTTTTCCCTTTCTCCATCTTCTTCACCATCTTGAAAGGGTCATTGTAATTGTAAATTTGAGCTTCAATTTTATTTTCTAGTGTATATATACCTTTAAACATTTCTCGACTCGACCGATCGCAGCTCACTCTGTGCCTTTTTTTTTTTTGCAAAATCGTGCAAACTTGTGAGTAGAACTTCAAACTAGGCGAGTCGAGCTTTGAGCTTACCCAACTGAATAGAAAAAAAACACAAAAAGCTCGAAGTGCCGCTCAGTAGGGTGTTCGAGCTTAACTGACAATTTCTTTTTCAGTCTCAAGTTCTGCTCGATCGAGTCGCTCGATTTCTGTTCGTTCAACTAGGTCAACTTCATCCTGTTTGAGTGACTCAATTCGAATTGCTCAAAAATCTCGACTCCACTTGAGACATGCACACATATTTAATTATATATATATATATATATATATATATATATATATATATATATATATATATATATAGATATATATTCGAGCGGCTTCGAACTGCTCGATTCTTTAGAAATAGTGTTTGAACTCGACTTGTATAGATTTATACAAGTAATGCTCGAGTTGAGGGTTGACTCGAGCTCATTTCCAGCCTTGTTATCAGGGTGAGATTCAAAATGAAAAACAAATAAAAAATAGTCAATGACATTTGAATTATAATAGAACTCATAGTAAATGTTTTTTTTTTCATTTTATTCATCCTAATAATTTACAACACTTCATTTTTCCCCAACTCTCTTTTTGCCACTTCCAAAATCTTCACAATCTCTTCATCTTCTGGATTTTCTCTTATCAACACCTCACAATCCTTCACACATTCTCCCCATTTCCTCATCTGATACCAATGAAATCAATCACTATACTTACTCCGAAAAACCGAAAAAAAGAAAAGAAAAAAAAAACGACTACCTCGACTCACCTTGGCATAACAGTCGGCCCGTCTTAATCTCGCCTTACCGTAACCCGAACGAACTCTAAGCGCCGAACTACAGTCCTCAATCGCCTTCTCGTACTGACCGAGTTTCGATCTGCACGCAGCTCTATTGCACAACAACGTCGCGTTATACGGATCACTACTCAACCCTTCTCCGTAAAAAACTATCGCCTCGGAATACTTTGCCCCCTTAAACATCTCGTTCCCGTTTGTTCTAGCATTCGTAACCGCCTTTATCCTCCTCGTAACCGAATCCGCCTCCTTGTTGCCTGGGTCGAGCCTCGAGGCCCGTTGGGCTCTTGCCAAAGCATCGTCAAACCTTTTTTTTTTTTTTTTTTTCGGTTTTCACACATTGATTTAGTACAAAAGAGTCTATTCATAATAGATAAAAGATCGACGAGATTGAAAGGGTAAGGATTATAACCTCCCGGCAGCCAAGTCGACTTGAGCGCGAAATATCAACAGGCTCGAAGTTCCGATTGGGCCGAAGAGTTTCGTGCAACTTTCGACGTCGAAATTCGGGCCCTTCCCCATAGCCTCGATCGCTTCTTCCTGTTTGTTCAGCCTCAGCAACGCCTCAGCTCTCAAACCAAATATCTTCATATCCATAAATAAATAAAAAAAAAAACGATAAAAATTCATTGTTGGAACTAATTGTAACTTGTCAAGAAATCGAAAAATCGAAAATCGAGACATACCAATGGTGCTGAGTCAGCACCGGCTGCTATAGACTGTCCGGCCTCGTTCGCTATCGTGTTCCAATCCCGTTGTCTCTTTGCCTCGGTGCACTTGTTCAGATGAAGCTGA
The DNA here is from genome assembly GCA_014843705.1 of Euphrasia arctica. Lineage (NCBI taxonomy): Eukaryota > Viridiplantae > Streptophyta > Magnoliopsida > Lamiales > Orobanchaceae > Euphrasia > Euphrasia arctica. Next base: position 20,365 of record JACOMQ010002253.1, read on the forward strand.
ATTCGTTTCGCCTTCTCCATAGAATCAGGATCGGCTTCTGATCCAGATTGTTTGAAATGGTGCATTGCCTTCTCGACTTCTCCTAATCTGTCGAAAAGCATTAGAAAAAAAACGATGACATAAAAAAAAACACGAAAGCTCGTACCTGACGTAAATAGTCGCCAATCGATTGTGGGCCCGCTGGTAAAAGGGGTCGATGCGAATAGCTTCTCGGCATTCGAACGCAGCTTCTAGAAGCTTCCCTAGTGCAACCAAAGCCGCACTCTTGTTGCTCCTGTACGAGGCCTTGTTCGGATCGACAGAAATCGCAGCATCGTACATCGCCAAAGCCTCCGAAAATCTCCCGTTCTTGTAATCCTCGTTTCCAAGAATCTTCAGCTCCTCTGGATCCATAGTTGTCGACAGGGCCCGGCACGTAGTATCGGGCTTTTCGGGCCCCACATCATTATCGTTGTTGCTTTTTACGGGCTGCCTTAGATTCCCCAGGTTGGCGTAAAGCATCACATTCCCCGACGAGGCCCGGAGTAAATTTCTGGGCCCGTTCGATTTCTGGTAATCGGCCATCACGCTCTCGAGCTCGCCCGAGATTCCGGGCCTCGTCTGGGGGACCTTTCTACGGGCCTGCTGATTGTTGATGGGCCGGGCCAAAACGGTTTCGGGCTGCTTTCGATCTCTTTTGTTGTAACCGGGCCCGTTTGGGGCGGCTCCTCGGGCTATCTCCGGCGTGCTCGGAGAGCGGGTGATGCCGTTGACATTGGGAGGCGGGAGAGAGCCGGTCGAGGTTGACCTTCTCGGCCATCGGCTCTTACGTCGGAAAACTGCATTGAAGAGCCCGCAGCCCGATTTCTTCTCGTTTCCCATATATCTGATCAGGCCCGGAAAATCAAATCAAGAGGCAATGCATGAGGAAGAAGAAGAAGAAGAAGAAGTTTCTCTATTACAGAAGGTGTGTTTGATTATATAATCTCAAAATCAATTGGTGGTCAAAGGTTGACTCCTTTTCTTTGATCATTTTTTTTTTCCTTTTTCTTGAGAAAAATTACTGGTTTCTTCTCTCTTTTTTTTCTTAAAAAAAAAAAAAGCATTCCTTTTTCTCTTCTGGTTTAATGATACATTTTCACTTACTATTTTAGTTTTTTCTTCTATTTAAAAGCATCATTATTTTTATTTTAAAAATGTTATAATATACTACTATACTCCATATATATAGTATATGAGAGGAGTTCACGTCTAATTAAGTGTGTTTGAGCACAACTCACGTATTTTTTTAGTCTTGACTTTTAAATATATTCTGTGCAGATCATATAATTTTTTTAATTAATATATAGATATATTAAAAAAAGAATCATAGACACAGAAGATGGAATGAAGGTTTGCTGATAAATTGATGTATAGATGATGCACACAGCATCTAATGGAATGATGAAATGAAAGCAACGAGACCGCGTAAACATCGTTAGCTCACATAGTAAAACACGGTATAGTGTAATCAAACGTACAGGGAATGTTACTCGTGAACATGTCAGTGCTGAGAAAGGTCTAGAGTTTTTAACGAGCGTCGCACCTAAATACAGAAAGCCTCAATTGCGTGCGGATGGGGTTTTAGGTTTCTTGATCTCTTTTGTTATCGCATCCGCCAGCTCATCCACGCTATACTCGACACCAAACGACCTCGACACCTCCATATTCGGGCTCAACAAGTACCTGTTTGTGTGGTCGAGATACAAAACAAACATTTATCAGGGAATGAAATGCATTGCATGAATTAATAGAGGTAAGAAAAAAAAAGTGGGTTTAACAGGTTGCGAAATTTACATGTTGTGAGAGGACTCGATGAGATAATCATCTCCTTCTTCGTCGATTTTTTTGAAGAACACTCGAAATTCTTGTGCCATCTGCCTTACAGCACCTACTGGTCCAGTTAAACACACTATTTTCGAGTCGAACTCTGCACGTTTCAAGAAAAAACTAATTCTTAGTATATCATTGTAATAAGATTTTTTACTACAGAATGAAAATCTAAAGAAGAAAGACTCGCCTCTAATATACGCACGGAGGTGTGAGGGTGTGTCCCGCTGAGGATCAATTGTGACAAATATAGGCAGGACCTTGACATTGTATTTTGACTCTTTTCTCGATTTAACACATACGAACATAAATTAGTACCGAAGCTTGAGAAAAACTGATGACGCAAATTTGAGATCAACAAGGCAAACCTAAGATATTTATAGCATTGGCCATCTTTCGAACTTCTGCTGGGCCAACGTCGGGGGACGATGTGTAACCAAAGTATAAAAGAACCCAGTTCCCCAGGAGATTTTTTTCGGTTACAATATGACCTTCTGTGTCAATTAGACTGAATGGGCCACCAATTATTGGCCCTTGAATGGAACTTCTTTCATACTTTTCACCCATACCTATAAAAAGTTTCAAAACAACAAGAGTTTAAATCAATAAAGTAATATGTAAAGAAGAATTTATGTTATGCCCAAGGTTTAGCTAAAGAAAGATATAAATTCCGAATAAGGAAAAAACAGATGGGAAAAGTCAACAATTACTTAGTGAAAACTGAAAAAGGAAACAAGTTCTAGAAAATAATACTTTATTGCTCCAAATAAAATGAATTACTGTTATCTTTGGTAGCCAAAAGTTAAATGAAGTGTTACCTAACCTATAGATCTTACCAACATAAAATCATTAATCGGGCGACGCGTGGATGAATACACTGCATACAAAATATATGTTGACACACAAAAGCACGCCTATGTAGGTATAAAGAACAAAAGGTCTCACAATAGATTGTTTATTCTTGACTCCAATTCTTTATAAGTATCCAACTGAAAGTCCACGAACACAAACATCCAAAACAATTAAGGCACTGGATGCAGGCTATTCAATCCAACGCCAATATGTTGATTCTATTCTTAATTTCTAATACCGCCTCGACATCAAATAACAAGCAATGATTCCCAAAAATCGAAAATAAACAAAATTTGAGTAATTGTGTTGATTACCTTTCTGCACTGCTCTCCTTTCATCATTGCTGTGTATGAACAAAACCAACCCACCGATTCCAGCTAGAACGGAACAAGGCTGCAATAAGAAATCTGAGATGAAGAGAATTAAAAAGATAGCTAAAGAGAATGAACACCATACATAATTTTCTAAACATCTTCAAAGAAGATGGAAAATATAATAGAGCATACAATCAGAAAATGTCTCCAAAAGGAAGCAGGAGCCATGATTCGTTCATCTAACGAAAGAGATGATTTGGTGCTTCCTGTGGACCTTGGGCCGGAAGAGTAGAATCTTCTAGATGAACCATACCTACGCAAATGGTAGACAAAAGTGCACCAAAATTAGTTTCGTCATATAATGGCTAACAAGCATTTGTGACATCAAAGTTAACTCAGACTCATCAGCGCATACTTCTGAAGAAAACTTAGACTCTCAGGTTTCCGCATCAAATTCTGATCAGATGATGGATGAAGACGCATATTGGTGGGATAGGGTCTTGTGCAAGTCGATGACGAGAAGCCATTAGATCCAGCAGACCTAGAAGAACAAATGAAACGAAACGCAACTATATACTATTACAAAAATAATCCCAGCTACTGATATATTACATTCAAAATAAATACTCTTATCATACACTGAGATCGACACCTCGCAATTAATACTAACAAATATTACGCTAAGCAATGGCTTCCCGAATTATCCTATTGAAACAAGAAATTCTCAGAAACTAACCCCAAAATCACTATAATGATCCATCCCTGATTTTCCTCCTCAAATTCATCCCAATAAACAACCCCTAATATCTAGCAAAAACAAAATCATTCTAAAAACATGTAATCTTCCGAGAATAAAAAATGCAACTTACGAATCAGGATAAATTTAAACAAAACCGAAAAAAAAAACATACCTTCTGCGAATCCGAGAAAAAGCTTCTGAACAGTTCTTCGAGGAGGAAGCGAAGATCCTGGACAACAATGGCATTTTTCTGGTATTTGATTTTCAATTCTACCTTAACTCATTCTCTTCGAATAGAGAAGTAAGGTAAATTTCAGGAGAAAAGAGGTTCAGGGTTTAGAGCGTACGACGTCGTCTCGTGAGCTTTCTTTTTCCCCAAGAACACGACAAGTCTAGTTGGCACAGTCCTATTGATACTCGTATTGCTCCGAAATATGGGCCTGAAACAAGTTAAATGGGTCTGACATCCAACTTAGTTTAGACATTGTTGGCCCAATATTTCTTCTGCTATTATTCACACATTTTTAAATGTCCATGTTAGGATTTCTATAGTAAAAAAATTATTTTCAAAAATGATAATGTACACTAAAAAAAATTAGGGAAAAATGGCAATAAGGTCATTTTTCAACATTTTTTGGCCAATAAGGCTAATTTCTAATTTTCGTGTCAATTATGCCTTTTTGTTCCAATTAGGCCAAACAATAAATATGGATGGACGAAACTACCCCTCCTTTAATTAATTCTATCCTACCCCATCCAAACCCACCCCACCCCACCAGCCTTCCTCTTCGCCCCCAAATTTCGAATGGCTTCTCATCTCTCAATCTCCGACGTCTTTCCGGTGACGTCGCCGTAGTAGACGAAGAGGATTTGGAGGAACATCATCGGGGCGAACACGACCACGAAGCCGGAGCCGTTCGATCGCCCTCTGTTTCAACCCGACGGTCGCGTTCGCCGCCGCGGA
>JACOMQ010002254.1:0-25072 GCA_014843705.1 Euphrasia arctica
CATTTAGGGATATCTACACATTCCCCCAAAAATTCTTGGAGAGCTAAATTGCCTTGTTCACCACTCAATCCCCAAATCTTCATATTTTAGTTGGTTATTGGAGAGCACGACTTTTCAGCTATCAACAGTATGATATATATTATATAGTTTATAATATATATATGTGTGTCAATATGCATACATACTAGTATATAATATATAATGTGAAAATGTTTAAAAATGCCATTATACATATAGTTGACATACTTTTTTACCATCCTATTTAATAAATGTACTTTTCTACACAAAAATACCAAAATGACCCTGACTTTAATAAGGCCTGTGTTGCCTTGAATATATGAATCAAAAAAGTTGGTCGAATCCTCATTTATTAAATTATTGTCGAATGTTTGTCGAATAAATAAAAACTTTGTCGAATCTTCATTTATTAAACTCTTGTCGAATGTTTGTCGAATAAATAGAAGTTTTGTCGAATCTTTGTCGAATATTTGTCGAATAAATATAAGCTTTGTCAAATTCTTGTCGAATCGAAATATTGCTTTATCAAATGAATAGAATGCAGGTTTGTCGAAACCAATTTTATTAAACTCCAAATGGCATATATGGATAAGGTCGAATACTAAACTTTTTTATTCCAAAATGTTTGTCGAAACTTTTTTGCAACTTTTGATATCAAAATATACTGCCGACACCTTTTTATTAATTGCAAAATCTATTTAATTGTATTGTTACAATAAAAATTAATAATAAAAAATAATAAAGTACAGAATTAGATCCATAGAGAGGTGAAGAATACTTTTTGTCTTCTTCTATAGTTTCACTTCCTCGTTGTCCACTCAACTCCACTGCCGCCTCAAAATGAAATCGGCGAGTCGTCGTCCTCCGTGCGCGTCTCCAACACTGTCCCGGCCAACTGTTGGACAATCACCCTCCTCCAGACGCCGCGCGAAAACCCCGTCTAGCTGATGTCAACTCGGACAACGGTCGTAAATTTAGAACCAGCTCATCCTCGAGGACCTCGGCTCGCGTGCTCTCCAGTCGCCGTCGTAAGCCCATCATTAGAGAAGAAGACTCCTTTTGACGGAGATGAGAATTCTGCTGTGACAATTGATTGTGGAAGTGATATAGAAGGTTTTGGGACGACGTCGGCCGGGAAATAGATCTAGATCTGATATTTGAAAGTAGATCTGATATTTGAAATGGGTTTGGGTGTGTTGGTAAATTATTTTATACTAAAAAAATTAGGTCAAACATGAATGGAAATCCTTGTCGAATTGTTAATTTGTCGAATTCAACATGTCGAATCCAAATTCGATTGGTCGAATTGTTTGTCGAATTGTGAGTGATATGTCGAATTGTTTGTCGAATCATGTTTGTTTGTCGAATTATGAATTCGACATGTCGAATTGTTTGTCGAATTATGTTTGTCGAATTGTTTGTCGAATCATGTTTGTTTTGTCGAATTATGAATTCGATATGTCGAATTGTTTGTCGAATTATGTTTGTCGAATTTTATGTTTTGTCGAATCATGTTTGTCGAATTTATGTTTGTCGAATCATGTTTGTCGAATTTATGTTTGTCGAATCATGTTTGTCGAATTTGGAAGGGCAATTTCGGTAGATCACCGCTTTTTAGTGTAGAAAAGCACATTTTTTATATGGTATGGCAAATAAGCATGTCCACTATATGCTTTATGGTACTTATATTTTTCTCCCATATATAATTGTATAAAGTATACATATGTTGCTGAACATATAATACATTTATATTTATTATAGTACTATGTGTGCATGAGAATGTATGTGTAACTGTGTATACGTAATTGTCTAATTACGTAAACGTAATATGTATGTGTGTGTGTGGATATTTGAAAGGCATGTCGGTTCGAATGACGTTGAGTGCATATTCATACTATAGACGAATTATGAAAGGGCGCGCGCGTATCCTTTATCAATAGTCACTTATAGTCTATAAAGGCACATACGATCCATATGAAATACAATTCGGACAATGAAAATTATTCATTCGATTCATAATCCGAGGACACAATTCGAGTTATCGATATTTCTCCATTCTTTCCTTTCTTCAGTACAAATAATTTCATCTGTTTCTTGTTCGTCAGATTCAGTATCATGTGCTTCGATACCGTCTTATTTGCTGTTTTACCTTGGAAGACATTTGTCTGTGATTCCGTAAAGCACTAATACGGGGCAAATTCGTCTTAAGGACAGAGAGCCATCTCTCGACTCAGCAATGTAATATTCGAAATACAGAAATAACCCCAACATTTTTAGAACTAGAAATATTAACTACGATTACAGTAATTAAAATGGCTCGTGAACTTGTTGTCGATCTTCGAAGTTGTCGGCTCCGAATTGGATTTCTCCGTCTTCTCCCTCAAATCCCCCAAGCGAAAGTCTTCTCTTTTCTTTTCTGGTTTCACACCTAAAAAGCCTCACCAAAACCTCCCGAAACCGCCCCCATAACTGCTTGTTTTCATTTCATAATTTACTAAAAATGTGTGTAGCAACCGCTTGGCATGGGGTAGGGGTCGCTACCCCCTTCCAGTCCCAAAACCCATTTTCTTTGACGATCGATGAGCGCTCCTAATAGCGTTGCCTTTGGCGATTTCTGCAGCGGTCAAGGGTAGCGACCGCTACCTTATATTTTTATCTCTTTTTCTTCGTCTTTTCGTCTTCAACTCGTTTCTTCCGATTTCCTTCGTCTTTACACCTGAAATGTGCACAACAACCAACTCCAAACCAACGTGAAATCAACACATAAGACTCGACATAATTAACATAAATAAATAATACAAAACAACCCACACGACTAACAAACGACAAATAAAAACAACGACGAAAACACACACACACAACACAAATCAATAGCAATAATTCAAATTTTGTATTCTATTAGTTATAGTACGATTCATCGAAATAGAAGATTCTTTTGAGACTGAAGAGTCACTAAGATAGCAGAATTGAAATTGTTATGTTGTTAACATTGTCGGGAAGCAATAAATCAAAATTTTTATTTTATTAATTATACAACAATTCATCGAAAGAGAAGATTCTTTTAAGATGGCAGTAAGAGTCACTAACAGAGCAAAATTAAAATTGTGTTATGAGAATGAAAATAGTACCACTAATTTGGTTTACAAAGAATTATTCAGAAATTTCCAATGAAATCGTAGTAAATTTAATTTAATTTATTTTATTTTTTATACGTTCAATTTAATTTATTTAATTTTTTGTTTTCTTAAGTATTCAAAAATTTGCAATTAAACCATAATTTAATTTTTTTTTTGAAGATTTATGTTTTTCAAGCAATGTTTAATTTAATTTATTTTCTTTTTTAAGCTGTATGTTTTTCAGACAATGTTTACATTTAATTTATTTTATTTTACTAAAAAGTATTAAAATTTTATAAGAAATATTATGATTATTAAATGATCAATATTAAAACATAGTAAAGAATTAAATATTTATATAAAAACTAGTCTATTAGTGATTTCATGTCAAAAGTATATGAAGCAAGGTTCTAAAAGGCACTAGGCGCTAGTCGGGCGCTGACTAAGGACCTATCGCCTAGAGGGATTAATCGAGACTATGCAGAGATTAATCGTTTTATTTTTTTATATTTAATTAATTAATATTATATATTAAAAATATTTTTATGCATAATAAATCAATTTTTTGAACAAAATTATCTAAACATAGTATTAATGACATTTTTAACATAGTAAAATAATCAAAATAGTTTGTAAATTTAAAATTTTAGATCATTTTTATTATATATATATATATATATATATTAATTTTGGTATGGTACCTTAAAATTTATCATAACATCATTTATCTTTATAATATATAAATTCTAAACCTACTAATATCCAATCAGCCAATGAAACAATCAATTTTGCCACCTAGATTAAATTAAATTTTATTGACCAATAGGAATGCTCAATTTCCCCTATAGCCTAATTTTTCTCATTTAATTTCAAAATTTATTGACCAATAGAAATGCTTAATTTCACCAATCAATCTTTTTTTAATTAATTAAATAAAAAATATTTAAAAATCCCATAATTAAAATAATATCTTCCAGTCAACTATTAAATTCATTCAACATTTTCCAAAAAATGTGATAATTAATTTTGGAAATAATTAATAGTTATTATTATTTAAAATTTAAAACTCTTCCTGTTATTATCTTTTTCCATAAAAAAAGTTTATTTCCCTTCTCTCTCATTCTTCGTGTTTTTTTCTTCAAATCTCTCATCCCTCTTTTTCTTCCTTTTGCCCGCAAACGTGTTCTCCGTTCTCTTCTCATTCTTTTCTCTGTCTCACTCTTTTTGTATCGGACAATTATGTAGTCATATTATTTGTGTATTTTTTTGCTCTCAGCCGCCGGGACACGGAAGTTTCAGGTCGCGGTGAAGCCGATCATGCTTCATGGATTGCCGGAGAGCAGTCTGAGAATTAATTAAAAGGGTTGGTCGTTCGTTAGGTATTTTGCTTTTCTCAGTTTTTTACTCTTCTCATCCTCTTCTCTTTTCATTATCAAAGATCCAATTCGATTGGAAGCAGCGGAAAAGAAGCGATTTTTACATGTACAAAAACAATCCTTTGACCTGTTTAACTCTTTCGATTTTTCGTTTTTCCTCAGAATGTAGCTTCTCAAAAAATAGGTGAACCCAACTTAACCCTTGGAGGCATTGACCTCAACAGTTCAGGCAGATTGGTTTCTTACTTCTTTAATTAAATGAACTAATAAATTTAATTATTTTTTATTGGCTATTTTCTTACGATTCAACTTTTCAAAAAATCCATTCTCAGTGTGGTAGTTAAAGAAGACAAAAAGTTGGTCACTGTGCTCTTCAGTGATGGTCGTGACGGACGAGCTTTCTCACTCAAGGTGCGAACCTTTTTACCTTTTTTTTAATTGATTTTTTGTAGTAATTCCAAATTTGTGCACTTTTTTGCAGATTGAAGAAAACATTTTCGAATGGGTGTGCACGGCATGTGGGAACTGCTCGCTCCAGTAGGACGCCGCGTATCCATCGAAACACCCTCCGGAAAATTACTCGCAATCGGTACTCGCGCTACTGAAACCATAACTCTGATCGTCACTTTCGAATTACTTAATTTTCTCTTCGATTAATTTTTGATTTTTTTATTCAAATTCCTAGCCACACTCATTAAATTTTAGTTTGAGTTTCTATGTTCATTTACAGCTGAGCTCGAATGAGTTTGAGAGAAGGCTGAGCTCGGATGAGTTTGAGAGAATGCGAAAATGTCGAAGCGAGGTACGATCCCATTCCTGCTTACCCTAATAATTTCATCATTATCGATTCCGATTTCAATTCAGTTAGTGACTGATCCTGTCCTTTTTTTTCTTCATTTTTTGACTGTCAAATTTGTTCATTATGATGTAAAATAAATGTGCAGCCTATCCATCGAATGACTGATGCACTAAAGTCATATGTCCGTCGTCCCAACCTTACTGAACTCGGAGAAATTGTGAAAGAGTACTTGAAGCCTATAGATTTCTGACACCTTTGAAGCTCTGTATCCCAAGTGCCTTCCCCTCAATAGTATTTTGACTTGGTAAAATATCGAGTAGAACCAAATAATGGAGACTGGGAGAATCGGAATATGTTACATGCAAAAGAACACTTACCAATAGCATAACCAAAAAGATTTTATCTTTTGTGCTTACCAAAGTTTTCAAGGTAACTAAAGTACTAAACCGTGATTGAAGTTTCATTATTTTGATAATATTCCTTACTATCAAATATTCATATTCATTTGTACTCTTTTGCAGATTATGAAAGTTGAGGAAGGAATGACTATGGAGATGTGAGTATTCTTATCGATTAGTGATATAGGTTCTACTAATGTGCCAAAAACATTAAATAAGTTATTGTCGTCCATCCTTTTTTCATCATTTAATGTTGTTATTGAACAAATTGTGCAATGCATGTGCAGATACATATCTTCTGTCATCCCAATTGGTGCAAGTGAGTTTCAGCTCATTTTATAACTACTCTTAGTCGACATTTTAAATTTAATTTTATTGACTGTTTTGTTTACACAGTTTTATTTTTTAATGATACTTTATGAACTATGATTATCTTATGCAGGCTAATTGTGGTTTTATAATGAGTGCAAGTCACAATCCTGGTGGTCCCGATTATGATTGGGGAATCAAGGTGCACTAACTCCTTATTAATCATGCATGAGCATTTTTCTTGAAAATATTAATGTATAATGTTTCATATTTTTGTTAATTATTGTTTTGCAGTTCAATTATAGTAGTGGCCAGCCTGCTCTCGAGTCGATAACAAACAAGATTTATGGCAACACTCTTTTTGTATGTATTTTTTTAAAATCCTTCATCTGTTATAGCATATAGCCCGACTGTCACTCTAAATCCGGAACATCAATCTATTGAATAATTCCATTTTGAGTTTTTTGACTGCCCAAAATGATGTTCTATCATACTGAGATTTAAAGCTCATAATTTTGTAAAGTGATAATTACAAAGACTACTGTGATATTTTCATCTTTTAAAATTATAAAAAACACCCTAGAGGTTTGATTATTCTTGCGTTTTGCCCCAACCATAAAATGATTCTCAGTTTATTTGTTTGACTGTTTATTGTTTAGATTACTTTGAAAATAGAGGGATGTAACTGTAAATGTAATATAAAAACTTGGAGCCATCAGTGCTATTTTAAATCAACAAGGGATTTAATTGTGTAGTTGTAAAGAACTTGATGATCTCATCCATTTCCAACATCTCTACTAATCTTATGCAGTGTATCCTTTCAGTATTTATTAAGTTATTGATGTTTGTCTATTTGTCCATATCCTATGAATATATATTAATGTTCTTCTATATTTGAATTTTTTCATATGTGTGTGATCCGATCCGACTTCGGTGCTTTTTTGCGTTTTGCGTGGATTGAAATCGTGTCGATGGTCAATGATATTAGATGTTGTAAAAAATTTATGATAGACATGCTGAAAATTGTGTTGATCTCAGGTTATTCATGGTGATAGCTTCTTGGAGGCGAACAAAATCTGATTGACGAACGAATCATTCTACTTCTCCTATGCGTTCCTCATGGTGCACAAGAATAAAACAATGTAGTATGTAGTAATATACCTTCAGAAGCTTATTGATTACCTTCTGTCATTGCATCTTATGCGGGTATATGGAGCATTGACGTGGTCTATCAGAAAAGGTTTGAATACTCCCGAAGTTAACCGGGTACATGTGATTGTTGTAATTTTGGTTTTAAACGAGAATATGTTTTGTCCCGATGCAAAAAGGCCTGACACATATTTTACTTATTGGTAAATGGTAATCCTACCTATCTTGATTATGATATATAATTAAATAGAGGTAAATGGTTAAAGGTAATCCTACCTACCTATGTGTTGATAGATAATGTTTTAATTTTGTTATTTCTGTAACTTAAGTAGGTTTGTTGTGCTTGCCTACAGATGAGATTATCATACAGCCCATATGCCCACATTTTTTCCAGGTTCAATCCCTTTTTGGTCATATTCAGGTATGTTTTTTGTTTCTTCTCCTATGAAATACGAGAATAATGTCTTTTTGCTATTATCGAGCAATGTTAAATCATAGTATATCCTTAATTCAATTCTCTGTTATTCTTAAATTGCTTGCTGTCTTTTTTGCAATTAAAATTTCAGATATATATTATTAGCTATTATCATCTGATATGGCTTATTATTTGATCCATCACATTATAGTATTATACTACGAATTTTGTGACTTATAGTATTGCTTTTACAGGGTGGCTTTAATATGATCTCCGGTGGAAGAGACAAATACGAGACTCCAAAACAAGTGCTTATGTTTCATTTATGCATATCTATACTGTTACGAAATTAAGCTCTTATTGTAGCTGACAAGATGATTCTTTATTCCATATCAGTTTAATGGGGTAAAATTTATTCACTTATTACTTATTAATTTAAATTAGTTTTTTTTTTTTTTTTGCATATGATCTTTCTCACGAGTATTTCTTGCTATAGTAGTTTGCGATGCAATTTTTTACTTTGGATCATATGATAGACTATGTGATCCATTTGCTGCAATCTGATATACAAGGGTTCACACTCTCTCTAATATTATGTATATTTTAGTTGTGTATTTTTTGTTTTTTGACATATGAATCTATTTTTTGTTTGCAACAATTTTTTTCTCTTTTTTGACGTATAGATATCAAACTCTTAATGTTTTTGCAATTTCATTAAGTTTGTAAATTCAAAATTTATTAATGTTTTTTTTTTTGTTAAAGGTCAAGATTTATTAAGGTAACAGTTTACCGTACGTATATACTTATTAAGTTGTGTAAATAAGGTCTATATATACCTTTTGAAATAAATATTACTCATTTATACATCTCAACATAATTTTGTATTTTTATACATTAAATAAGATTAAAATGACTTAATTACCCTTGGAGAAAAGCAGTTGTGTGCAAGTCTATCGATGGGAAAGATAGACTCTTTGTGTACGGAGAAGACATTGAGTATAAAGTAGAAGTTGAAGCGGTGAACTTTTGTTTGTGTGATTGTCAAAATGATTCGAGTTTAACATCCTGTTAAATATATATTTTTGTAGGTTTTTCGTAGAATGTTCTATTAAGCTAATTTTGATTTAATAATATTTAATATACAAAATGATTTTTCAATAATATTTAATATACTATTACCAATTTTGATTTGGAATTATTTTTTAATATATAAAATTAAATAATAAAACTTAATAAAGTAAATAATATTATTATTAAAGAATAATAATTGTATTTAATTATTTTATTCTATAATTCGAAAATATTTTCAAGACATTTTTATTTATTAGAAAACACTTTAAGGGATTTTTATTTATTTTATGTATCACAACAAATATTAATTAATTAATATTACAAATTTAGCAGTAAAACATTGAAACAGAAACACAATAAATATTTAAAAATTAAATTTTTATTAACTATTTAATCATATCCTTTTATAATTTATACGGGTTTCTTTGATTGAAGTGACCAATGAAAACAATTGGAATTATTCTTCATACAACACTTTTGATTCAAGTGACCAATGAAAACAATTGAAATTATTCTTCATAAACACTTTACCGTTATCTTTTTTTACTTTATGTTTAGAAATACAAATTAATTAATAAAACATTGTTATTGAAAAAAGAAATAATTGATATATAAAAAAATTCAATAATTTAATTTTATTGACTATACTCATTCAAGTTATTAGTCCACAAGAGATATATGATTGAAGATTTTTTTTTTAAAATAATAACAATGTTGTTTTTGTTTTGTTATGTTTCAGAAAAACCTTATTTTTAATATTGCATTGTTTTGTTATGTTTCAGAAAAACCTTATTTTTAATATTATATTTATTTTTTGCTTTGTTATTGATTTTATTGTTTTTAATACTCTTATTAGACATTAATAGATTAATTGAACACATATACAAATTAATTAATAAAACATTGTTATTAAAAAAAATATAATTGATATATAAACAAAACATATATTCAATAATTTATTGACTATACAATCATCCAACATTATTAGTTCATGTTTGAAGAAAAAAACATTTTAAAAATAATATATATTTTTTTTGTTTTATCTTCATTTGTTAGGAATATTAAAGAAATGAAGTAGATATTTTGAGCTATAATATCATATTGATCATGTAAAATGTTAAAGTACTTAAACTACAAATGTTAAAAAATATTTATTTTATTTATTTCAAACTGATGTACACAAATTTAAATTTTTATATAATATTTTAAACATATATTCTTAAATTAAGTTTAAAATAAATCGATAAAACTTTGAGTTTTACTTTGCATTACACGAAAAAAATTCAAACTAATGTATACAAATATAAATATATATATTTATTTAATTGTTTAAACATATATCTTTAAATTAAGTTCTAAATATCTCCGGGTTAAACTTTGAGTTTTACTCCGGAGCATCGCCCGGGCTGAAAGATACTAGTTTTATTTTATTTATCAAAATTTGTATTTAATTTGATTGTTCAGTTTAATCTGCTCGAGAACCGTCTAAGTATGTAAAGACGAAATTAATTGAACTTAGGCGGTTCAAAGCGGGTCTGGACGGGCATAGGCGGATTTAGGGCCCAAAACCTAAAATCGAGGCGGTCGAGTACAACTTAAAACTTAGACTTAGACGTGGATTAACCGGAGCTAGGCGGGTTCGAGGAGTTAGAATCGCAAATGGTCACACCTGAAAAATGCATTCTCACATAAACCCCATAAGTCAGCAAGAAAAACAGTGAACCACATATTCAATTATAAGAAAAACATACAAAATTTGGAGCCTCCAAGGTTTGAACCAAAGTCTTTTGGGAGAAGAAATGGGGTCATTACCATTGAACCACGTCTAATACTTATAAAATTTTATAATTTTACTGATTATATTATGTCTGTTATTATTATTAATTTTTTTTAAATAAATTATTCAATATATAATTAACTAACCAAACATGAAATTAAATAAAAATAGTTATTACTCCTATATAATAAAATAATTTATTAAGATATTGAAAATAAAAATAAATTATAATAAATTATATTTTTATTATTTAAATTAATTTAGGTTAATTATATTTTTATTATTTAAATTTATTAATTTATGTTAAAGCATTATATTTTTATAATTTTTATCATGTTAATTAATTATTTTAGGGAGATTTTGGAAAAAGATACATTAAATAATTGTTTATAATTAAATATATATAAGTTTTTCTAAATTATAAATTAAATTAGCATTTCAATTTTTATTTTTTAATTATAACATAGGTGGGTAGTTATTTAGTAACCATTATGAGTATTTTAGTAATTATTTTACTATTTTTTATAATTATAAAATTAATAACACCTCAATTAATTAAAAAACTTTAAAAAAATTAACTTAATTATGTAACTATGATTTTAAATATTTCATTATTTTAAATACCACTTTTCTTAATTATTTTATTATTTTAATATATATTAGTAGTAACTATTTTTATTTAATTTTAGTTTGGTTAGTTAATTATGTATTGAATAATTTATTTTAAAAATATTTAATAATAATAACAGACATAATATAATCAGTGAAATTATAAATTTTTACAAGTATTAGAAGTGATTCAATGGTAATGATCCCCTTTCTTCTCTCAAAAGACCTGGGTTCAAACCTTGGAGTCTCCAAATTTTGTATGTTTTTCTTATAATTGAATATGTGGGTCCCACCTCCAGCCTCCACGTCAGTTTGAATATGTGGGTCCCACCTCCAGCCTCCACGTCAGCTTTCCGGCGTCCCTCCAAATTTTGTATGTTTTTTTTATAATTGAATATGTGGGTCCCACTTCCAGCCTCTACGTCAGCTTTCCGGCGCCAGGTAAGAGTGAGAAGCACGTGCCATTTCTTGCCATTCTAACTCCGGGTTCGAGCCCTCTCCATACCTGCTTAATAAATGAAACTTTCGGAAGGACGAGCGAGAAAAAAAGAAGTTAAGGGACGATTTCAAAATAAATGGAACTTTCGGAAGGACGAGCGAGAAAAAAAGAAGTTAAGGGACGATTGAATAAAATAAATGCAACTTTCGGACGGACGAAAAAACGATTCTATCTACTTTATATAAGTACAAATTAATGGGCCGAGATTTCATACGCAAAACCCAAATCTGAAATCTGAAACCCTAAACATCGCGTTCCAACGCAACGATGCCAAAGGGGGTTTTTGCAGATCCAGAATTTTCTGCAATTACGAAAGGGAAGAAAGCAAAGAATCCAGATGAACAACACCATCAATTTTCAGAAGTAGTCGAAGAGAAGAAACCTGATGAAAAAAACAATGGACATCAATTTGCAGAAGTAGTCGAAGAGAAGAAACCCCCATCTGCGAAAGGGAAGAAACCAAAGAATCTAGATGAACAACACCATCAATTTGCAGAAGTAGTCGAAGAGAAGAAACCAGTTTCTGCGAAAGGGAAAAAACCAAAGAATCCAGATGAACAATACCATCAATTTGCAGAAGTATTCGAAGAGAAGAAACCTGATGAAAAAAACAATGGATATCAATTTGCAGGAGTAGTCGAAGAGAAGAAACCTGATGAAAAAAACAATGGACATCAATTTGCAGAAGTAGTCGAAGAGAAGAAACCCCTAACTGCGAAAGGGAAGAAACCAAAGAATCTAGATGAACAACACCATCAATTTGCAGAAGTAGTCGAAGAGAAGAAACCAGTTTCTGCGAAAGGGAAAAAACCAAAGAATCCAGATGAACAACACCATCAATTTGCAGAAGTATTCGAAGAGAAGAAACCTGATGAAAAAAACAATGGACATCAATTTGCAGAAGTTGTCGAAGAGAAGAAACCTGATGAAAAAAGCAACGGACATCTGCCCGCAGAAATCGAGAAAGACAGGGGGAAACCGGCAGAAGAAAAATTTATTGATTACACAATACCAGATGAAAAATACCATCGATTTCTAGCTCAAGGTATTATGAAACATGACGCACCCAGTGACGATGAAGGTGAAGGGGAGAACAAACCCAGTGACGATGAAGGTGATGACATCATTTTTTATGAAGCTGATAGCGACAGCGATGAAGATCTCATGGAATACTACAAGGTCATCGAATCAGGTTATCACCCTTCCATTACTCTGTTTGATGATGAAGAAGATACTAAAAGAAAGTGCCTTGACGTACCCTTTTGTCATAATGATCAGCACAACGTAGCATTTAAAGGAAAATCCTTTTTTGAATTATACAAAGTTAAGATCAAATTCAACGATATCTTAAAAGGCAACACCCCCTTAATTGGTGCTCGGCTGTACGGTGAAATCGTAACCAATGTGGATGACATGCTCGACTGGGACAACCCTTTCCCCATTTTTTACTACACCTCCGGCCCCGACCAACCTCACACCATCAATCTCGACTCTCAAAATCAACGATCCACCCTGCTTCCGCTATCTGGTCCTCCGGTTAAAGACAGCAGGCCCCCTATGTGTGAAGACTACACTTTCGGTTTGAATTTTAATTTCAAGCTTGAGGGCGATGGTAGTGGTGGTGAGAATACTTCTGTGCTAACCGGTCTGTTAGGTTTGGGTCCCTCGAATTGTAGAAGCTCTCGCATTAGTGGGGCTTTCGTTGCAATGGAGGCGATTGGGGAAGCATATATTGATCGCATTTTGATGCGAGCGTATTATAGTGTAAGTGTTGGGGCGTGGGCTACTGTTAAAGTTAATGTTTTGAAAAAAAGTGTTGGCAGCTTTCATGGTGTTATCATGGCCCGCCCTTGCACTCATTTGACAAGAATCCGTCTGCTCGAAATTAAGGATACAGAGAAGGGTCATGAGGTAGATAGAGAAACAGGTGGCAGTATTAAGCTCATGAGATCGGTTGTCGTTGTTCCAGCGTATGCCTCCCTTATTATTGGAGCTGCGTTGTATGATCATGAAAGCGGCGAGGTTATTTGCCGTGGCAGGAATTATTTTCCTGCCCAGGAATCTGGATCCAAAACCAAACGGATTTCTTACAATGGCGTTGAAACTGTTGAAGTTACGGTCGAGTGGAATTGCTAACTTATCAATGAAAGCAACATTTGATTCACATGTGTCTGCCAGAATTCTCTTTGTTTTATGCACTTGTTTTTTTATATATTGTTTTGTTCATTGCTATTTGAATTGCTTGTGTTGGGCCGTTGGCTATTGGATTCGGTTTAAATCGTTGTAATTTATGTTTGAATTTGCTTATAATTTTTTTGCCCTTTTCTTTTTCCGAGATAAAGATTGATGAGTTTGTTGCTTATAGATTAACCTGTTAGGTTTCTCTCCTTACTCCAAATTACATCTACTATGGAGATTGGTAACATCCCTTTTACATTTTATATTTCGCTATATATTGTTAAACTATGATGGAAATGATTGAAGATTAAAAGGCTGAAATATTTTAGCATTTTAGTACAAAAGAGAAATGGAAATTTACGAGTAAATTAGTCCTATATTTAGAGTAGAAATTGGTAATTTGGTATGTCATGTACTCATTTACACATGATTAGAATTTAGAACCCATGCTCAAGCCATTCGGGTACGTTGCGTTTCTCGTTATTAGACGTCGTTGCACTGCCTCTTTCTGCTCAATCAATTTGTTTCTGATCAACTAACAATGTATTGAACAGGCTGCTGTTCTTTTCCAAGGGACTGGGAAAGGGCTGAGTTGTAAATTTCTTTTATGGTGCTTTTAACTGTTAGTGACTTCACTGTTCTATCTATTTGGCGCTTATTGAAGTTACATTTGTTGGGTTTAGTTTCCAGGATCTGGAAAGTCACCTGCAACCGCAACTCCGACTCTAATTGGTGATTTTGGTATTAGCTCCGAGGAACTTGTATCAATGAACAGGGAGCTGGGAGCATGATCTTTCACTTCTACAGCAATCCGGAGGGGCAAGTTTATTGAGTGTTTACAACTTTTTCTTCCTTTATTCTATGCTCATGTTTTGTATCTTTTCCACCCTGATTTGTTCCCCTTTTCTCTTCTTCGCTTCAGGTGAAAGGAGTCACTGAGAAGTTGAAGTCGGACACAGAGAAAGGATTATCTGGTGATGAGACAGACCTCGTGAGCAGAAAGCAGGCGATTAGATCAAACACATATCCTTGAAAGAAAGGGCGCAGTTTTGGGTGTGCATTTGTTAATTCTGTTGTTGACACAAGCATTTGTGTTCTTAATTAGTTCACACATTATTTTCAAGTATAAGTGGAAAGTATTTATGTTTTGCTTCTACTATATAGATATTTGTATGGGAAGCTTGTCGAGATACTACATTGATGATCTTGATGGTTGCTGCAGCTGCTTCCTTCGCGCTTGGTATAAAGACTGAGGTAAGGGTTAGAATACACTGTGCCTTTCATTCTCTTTTGGAAGGTGCATAGATGATACATTGTTACTAGATGATTCAGTGATAAATTGCAATGGTCTTTCAAAGGTTAATGAAGTAGGATTTTATTTTTTTATGGGCAAGATTTAACTTCATCAAACTAATTTAATAACTTCATCAAACTCTTCATCCTAGGGCGGTTTGCTTCTGTAGTGTTGGCAAGTGTGGCTTGTTTCCCTTGCCATCACCTTTATCAGTGTTAAGGAAATAAATATAATCAAATCCTATTGATTTGATTATTAGTATAAGATTAATCTTTTATATTTAGGATTAGTATATTATTTGATTTGCATCTATCTTTTCCTTAATTATGGGATTCTATTGTAACTAT
This sequence comes from Euphrasia arctica, assembly GCA_014843705.1. NCBI lineage: Eukaryota > Viridiplantae > Streptophyta > Magnoliopsida > Lamiales > Orobanchaceae > Euphrasia > Euphrasia arctica. The sequence goes on from JACOMQ010002254.1 coordinate 15,356, forward strand.
AAATATGAGTATTATCATACTCACCAATTATTGGTGATTTCATATTCACTCTCTCATGGTAACAATCAGGTATGCATTGCAATTATGTTTCACCATTGAATTTTTGTGCATATAAAGTATCTTTCAACTCCAATAAGTATTTCTGCCATCTGATACCGGTTGCTGATTATTTGTGTTGCGATTGTGGTATCAGCTCGCCTCTTGCTGCTGTTGGGAAACTGATTCCTGTTCCAGAGAGAACTTTTGGAGATCATTTCAAGTGCAAAAGCTGTCGAAAAAAGAACCCAAGCGGACAGAATGCACACTTTCTCAATTTGAAAAAAGCAAGACGGTGTTGCTGTTAATTGGAAATTTTAGATATCTATTGAGATGTTATATTAAGTCATTTTCATTCCTGTCTTTTTATTGCAGAGAGAATGCACACTTTCTTGAAGATAGGTTTCACGTGTTTGTTCTATTGGTTACAATTTTTCTTTGGCAGTCAAATTATGATATACATGTGCACCGGAAAGTTAATCAATGCAACTGATAATATGGTTCAGATGGAAGATGACAAGGTTTTTAACATTTTTGTTCATCTTTGTCGGTCTGGTGTGACTTGTGAGAGAAGCACTCCAATTATGTGTCAATGCTGGCGGGAAGGTATGCATATTCGTCAGTTTCTCACTTGCGTATAGAATGATTACAAAATCCTTGTTAGGTTTGTGTCTGATTTTCATGTTTTTAGTGGGACATTTTTTTCTATTATTGATTTCTATTTTCTAGTTGCATTCATGATGGATCATGTTATTCTTGTTGCCCTTGAATAGATAATTGGATAGCTGGTTTTAGGTGGTGCATTTGATCATGTTTTCGATGTTTGCAAACATATTAATATGCCGAGGTATATGAAAATAATGCTTAATAGGTTGGCATGGTCACCGGAGAGATTCTGCAAACAGCTAATTGTGAGTATTTTCACCTCCACAAATTTTTGGTATCTGATACGGATTGCTAAATGTTCTTTGGTTTGTGGTTACCAGTTGGTCTGTTGCTGCTGTTGGGAGAGAGAGTTTGGAGATGACTTAAAGAGTGTAACAGCCGTCAAAAAAAGAACCTAAACGGAGGCAAATACAAAAATATTTGGCTCTTGAAGCACGACACGTTTTTTGGGCACTGCTCTCGATGGTTCTGCATATTATATAGCCTTAAGGGTTGCATATGTATAGGTGCAACAATACTTAACAAACTTTTGAGGAGGTGTGAAATGAATTCGTACTTGTTTCTAGTGTTGAGTCTAACCCGTCTTAATTGATACGCCTTACTTATACATAGTAGTATAGTGTTGTTTTCAATGTCTAGAGTTTGATTGTATTTTTATTTGTAATGAGGCAGGTAGTTTAACGATATAATCGTTTCGCTTTTAATGAAATTAACCAAAGCTTTTAATGAAATTAACCAAAAAAGCACGTATACTTTTTTTTAATCTTTCTTTTTATTCTCTAAATTTGAATAAATTAAATATGCTCATCCCATCTATTTTTCTATATTTCAGTGATTTTGTATTAATTAATTAATCATGGGGTAGTAATCATTTTTATATTAAATTTTCGTCTGTGTAAATGTGTAATTAATTTATGGAGTAAATGACAGTGAGAGAATTTGTGGGCTGGGCTTTAATAAAATATCTAAATGAATGGGCTTCGGAAGACCGCTTTTGTTTATTTAAACGTTTAGGGGGCATTTTCGTACTTTCCAGCCAAAAACAAAACGGCGTCGTTGTGCCATACACGTGAATAGGATGTGCTCTCCCGCTCCCGCCACAACCGTCTTCCCCGAATTTCATTTCTCTGAAAATTTCCTGAGCTCAATTTCACACCCCAATTCATTTTCTATGAAAATTCCTGAGCTAGATTCTTCGTTTAGCTGTCAACCGCCCACTCGTTCGCAGTGAATTCAAGCGACGCCCAACCCCGCAGCCGACTCGCCTCGACTCATCTCGCCTCTTCTCGCCTCGACTCATCTCGCCTCTTCTCGCCTCGCCATCAGGTAGAAACCCTAATACATCCCGTGCAAATCCTTATAAGTTGTGATTTTGATTAATTGGCTCTTGGACATGCTGTTTTGCTGAGATTTGAGAGTATTTTGTCTTCAGAGGTTACGATTAATAGGCTGTTGGACATCGATTTAACTTTATTGTGTTTCCATACATGGATTGGGCAGATTGTGTAAATATTTTTCCTTCCCATTTTTATCTCTTTCCTATTTTTTTTTCCTTTTAAGGTTTTCCAACCGATTTATGAAGATCCCTATCCGTTGTGAGCTGGTTCAGTTAATTGACCCCTTCCCATTGGAAGTTGATTTGTGGAAGAGTGATGATTACAGCAGGTTTATTGCTAGATTTTTGAACTGCGATTTGTTTAGGCCTCCCTACCTTACCTTCACGGGGCGGAGAAAGTGTCTTCAGAGGAATATCGATAACGTCATGGTCATCGAATATTTTGAGGTACCATTGAGGCTAACGAGCGGAGAGACGGTAGGATTCCGGTTTTTGCGACACAATCTCTATATGATGGGATTCAGGCCCATGGATGGACCATGGATGGAATTGTCCGATTGGATAAAGAAGGATGATTACGAAGTTCAGAATATGCCACAGATGACTACCATGAAGCCCAAACTAGGGGTTGATTACGGCTCACTGCAGGTGGGTGCTACCAAAAGAGAGAATCTGCGGTTAGGGAAAAGGCCTCTCTGCAATGCCATCAAAACCCTTGCTAGGTATATTTTTATAACTGATTCCATTTGTTTTGCATCGGTGATTAGTTCCAGGTTTCTTAATTGCACATTTTTATTATTATTTCCATATGTATATTCTTTTGCATCCAATGGTGTGTTTTTCAAGTGGCAAGTTTGTTACGGTAGAACTGTTATTCTTTCAAGAGCATCAAACTCCGCTAGCATAGCCTTCCCCATTAAGATACCTGCACAGCTTTTTAAAAGAAATTTGGTAAGGTTCTGACACTGAATGAAATCCAAGAACATGTGATAAGGAGTACTTAGTAGAAGCAGTGTCTTATTAGTAGTGATTAAGCTGCATCAGTAGTCTTGCAAGTAGGAGGGTGTTTTGGTATGTCTGAAATTCCTTCTCACAGGTAGATTGTTATTAGGTTGGTCGCATAAACTCCCACTGAGATTATACTGATCTTCTCTAGCAAAACTGATGATCAAATATATCAATAAAAGAATCAGAGGCATCATTAGTAGAAGTGACAGTTTGATAGGGAAACTGAGTTTCATAGAACTTAACATCTCTGGAAATGATAACCCTACACTCTTTTCCCTAATCACTCCTCACATTTTTAATAATATATCAGTTTTAAGAATCAGACAAACTGGGTGATTAGTTTTGCGAAAGCTTTGCATTACATTTGCTATGCATCTACAATTAGTTCCATGTTCTAAATTTTATATTCTTCACTATTTCCAGTTGTTTGTTTTGAATATTAATTTCAGGTTCTTATTTGTACAGCTATGTACCGAGCGCCGACAACACTTCCAATCACCATCTCAAGAGCCCCCTTCTCACCGTGATTCAAATGACCTCCGAAGCAATCCGATTCCCCGAGATCCGTGACTCGATCACATCTAACTTTGAACCCGAAAAAGTCCTGTCTCCCGAGCTTGTGAAAATCCAGAATAACTTCGGCTCTTCCTCGAAAATTTTCGTCAACAAATCCATCCAAGAAGCTGAATTTAACGTGCCCATGAATAACTTCGACTTCAATGCCATTTCGGTTTTGAGTGAACCGAAAGGAATGAAGTTTCTGAAGATGGAAGGTGAAGACCCTTATACCCATCCCAGGATACTTGAGCGCATTGTTAATCCCTGACATCCTAACCCATAGCCCCATAGTCGAGAGTCAATTTTAGAGGCAAAATGTGATTATGTTCTTGTTTTGAAGGTACTTGAGGGTCTTGCTAATCCCAGACATTATAATCCCTACTTTTTTGCTGAGATTTTAAAGTCGAGAGTCCCTACTGAGATTTTAGAGCTGATTTTTATTCATAAGGCAATATGTAATTCTGTTCTTGTTTTGAAGGTTTTGTGTTTCATGTAAATATTTTTGTTTCCATTTTTATCTCTTCCCTTTTTTCCCTTACGGTTTCCAACCGATCTACCACTTGGTTATAAATTGAACTGTCAACTATTGTTAAGAAGGGTATACGGCTAACATATATTGACAATTGGAAACATAGAACAAGTCAGCAAGTTTATTCACACTACATTACAATTCAACAAGTCAACAAGTTTATTCACCCTACAGTACAATTCATAGTCGTTCAAAAATGAATATCATTTTCTTGTTATTGAAAAAGTTCAATATTTCCTGTATGATGTTTAAGAAATTAAAATTACATTTTGCCAACATAATTGATAGTTGATTTAGCCAATCTCTCATTTACCGCCTCCTCCGAACATGTAAATGTGATTTTATATTATATCAGCTCTCGACTAGTTACAGATTCTGAAAAGAATATACATCAAAAGATTATTGCAGAAGACATTACTCATCCGAGTCTACAAACAGATCCCAGATGAGCAACTCTGTGATGAAAAAAAAAAACGAGTGATAACATGTTTATAGACAAGATTATTGCGATTTTTCTGCACATAGGCCTGCTTGGGAACCACTGGGAGGGATGATAGAGCTCGAGGAAGGCCACTGATCAGGAACCATTAGAATCAAAGCAGACATGGCTTTTCCAAATCGTTTCTTGTATTGAATTGGAGAAATTACTGTGGGAGACGTATTCTTGGGGCCTCCGAGGATGCCCGATACCTTGACCCAAGCTTCGAGATACTTGTCACACGTATACTGCCTCATGAAGTCAATAATCCTGACCATCACGCTCGCGCTTTTCTTTGTCCACGCCAACGAGTGGAGAGTAGTCCATCACATCTATTGACTGAAGCAGCATGGCAGAAAATATTGAATTAGTTTACAAACACTCCCCAAAGCTGTGCAGTAAATTCAACAAATGATGCTCTCGTCTTTGTAGATTGGAAAGCCAAATTCGAAACTTACAGCAAGAAATGAAGTGTCATTCCATACAGCTCTCTCCAACAGACATTTTTCCGGGAAAAAAGCTGGATGTATTTCCCTTTTCTAAAGAACTTTTGGATGGCTTAATAGATGCATCAGTCAACATGTTGTGTTTTTGTTTCCCATCATCATTTGATCTAATTCTAGGAACTGTATTATCCCAAAGTCCTGCATTCTTATCCACAGATGCCCTTGGAGTGCATGTAGAAAGTCTAGGGGAAAGAATACTTGGACTTCTCTTCAGATATTTGGAGTCAGGTACATCTGAATGTCTTCTCCCGTGAGAGAGCTCTTGGGCCATGATATCAACCACCGATTCAAGATTTGAGACCTTCAACTGTACCATCGATACACTATCCATTACTGAAGTTGTAAATACCTGAAAATAGAAAAGGTAAGAAGTATTGTTAGGCTGCTTGTAAGCTAATATTTTATGGAGAAGAAGACAATCTAATTCCTTGAGGTGCTTTTAAATAATAAAGGGCAAAATCATCTGCATGTACTCCTGCATTCAACACACCCAATAGAGACTTATCGTCATTCGAATCTCATTTCACTCCCAAAGATAATTAACTCAAGGCTATTTGCCTATTAGTAATCTTAAGGATAAACTTTTTTATTACGATGAATTAAAAGATACAATACGGAAAATGAAATGGCTTAAGAAACAAAAGCAGTTACCTTTAGCATATCCATCAAACTAGATTGCTTACTTTCAATCTCTGATAGGTGCTGTCTAATTAACACCATATCTTTTTCTGCTTGTGAACAACACTCTCTCACAATTTGAGAAGCTGATTCTGTAACGGTTGAATCTAAGCTTCTTCGATCACGTACTTTAGCAAAGTATCTTTGCTCTTCAATACTTACTTCGTCCTCTGCAAACCTTTGACTAGTTCCAGTTGACTTCACCGAACTAGCATCATCGGAACCATCACGATAGTCTGCGACAGCCTTCTTTTTCGTGCTTGCAGTGAAAAGATTTGAAACAGACGAGCATTCATGTTTGTCATCCACTTCTTCATAATCATATCCAATATGACTACTATTTCTGGCATCAGAATTTATAATTTCGCATCTATTAATAGCAGAACTAGCATCGGATTCATCATTCGGATTCTCTGCAACTGAAATGTTATGAGTCTTAGGAACCACGATTTCAACTTTCAAGTCATGTGTTTCAGATTGCTGAGAGTTCTCCATTAAAGTTTTCCCAGCTCTTCTAGAAGAAAATGGAACCCTTTTCTTAGCCACTCCACTACAAAATTTCATCAGTGTATTGCCCTTTACTGTTGCATCACTGACGTTGGTAATATCACCATAGTCATCTCTAAAGGTTGTTTCTGCAGCAATTAAATAACTTCGAAATTAATCATAAAATAACTTTTTCAAGAGACAGCAGTCAGATACTGTAATCACATCCCATAACAAGTTTTTCAAGATCACAAGATACCTTGAGATGAAATATGCACCAAATATAAACGTAATTTTTTCTACTTATACATATTTGCTTCTAACTATTCACGAGCATGGTTGAAATTATACATCAAGTCGTAAAGAATAGAGATATTCGAGCATAATGTAGCAAGAGCATCTCTTTCAAATCCAATGTAACATACAGTAAATGCTATCAACTTCTGTAATATATTCTTACAGATGAACTCCAGAGATCACATTCGTTCAAGAAACAAATCTCAACTATTCGTCTCATGCCATGTAATAATTGATGAGCACTATCAAATAACTTAAGAACATGCAGAAGGAAAATAAGAATCGTAGCAGAATCCAAAATGTAGCTTTGCAGTAGATATAGTGTACGGACTATAGTAAACTAGTGATAGCATCCAATCTGTGCTTCTTAGGGTTTCTACCACATGAAAGAACAAGGCATGAGTACCTTTAAGAGAAGACCCTGCTGCAGAAGGTACTGGTGAATTGGTCCCAGGAAGACTCCTCCAGAGCTGCAGGGCCTGCAAAGCTGTGTCCCTAACTGGCTTCACCTATTTAGGAAAAACAAAAACTCAAACATATAAGTAACGAAGATTTAGACTAAGGACTAAAGCAAAATGTTGAATACTTGAATAGACAACTAACCTTGTCAAATCGGCATGACTCAAGACAACAGATACAAGATGTGCGAAATGAGGCTAGGCATGCTGCTCCGCAATATGCAATATCTCCTAATGCTGCACAGCTAGCTTTTCGTGTTGCCCAGTCACTGTTCTTCAGTGCTTCCTGAATGCTTGTGATTGCAGAATTCAAGGAACTTTGTGTCGGAGTTCCACCAGCCTGAGTTAAGCAAGCATAGAGTTTTATTAGTATATGTTGACAACGAACTTCACGAAGATAGTACAAATGATTTGATGCATTACACAAATGAATACTACTCTACTTCTTTACTCAATTATTAATAAATAAACAAACAAACAAAAAACTAAGGGCAAGTTAGACATAAACTGACCAGAATGATACTTCTATTCAACTCGACGACTGCTGGCTTTGCCATGAAATGAGGATTCTTCAGCAACTTCACAGTTCTAGCCAACATCTTCTGCAACACTAAAGGAGGAGGGTCGTGAATATTTTCAATAACCTTCGACAAACACAAAGCGGAACCGGATTGGACTTGCTTGTTCTGCTCTCCAAGAGCTTCAAAAAGTGGCCTCACTAGCACGACAAAGAGCCCGTCGGTCTCACTTCTATTACGACTCAATCTGGTAGCCCACACACCAACCGTCTCTATACACGCTTCTCTCACAACAGAATCTGAGTCCTTCAGCCGCTTAACAATGCTAGCTACCATCTTCCCGAGATGAGGCCCAACCAGCCCATTGTGAAAAGTTGCGAACGTACCCATCAGGCGAACGCATTCTTTACGAACTGCACTTTTCTTATCGGAATCTGTGTCTAGTATGCAAGACATAAACGGAGCGATCTCATCTGGTGCCAGGCATTCGACTATTTTGACGAGATCATCTGCCCCAAGTTGATATGTGTCCCTATCAGCAAGCTTGTTGAGTGCAAGAACTACGCGCTGCTTCAGCTCAAAAGCCGCTTGCTGATTGCTCACCCTCAAAATTACTTTTCCTTTCGCCATGGTTAGAGATGTGTCTTAATGAGCTGAATCCCAGTTCGTCAAGATTTACTCCGAGATCGATTTTTAAAGCTCCCACTCTCCATAGTGGCCTAATTTTGTTGAAAACATCAATGTGAATTAAGGCGGTTAATCGAGCAACGCCTACAAAATCCTTTCACAATTTCAAAATACACATAAAATTACAGGGAGAAAAAAAAGTAAATCCCCTGAAGATCGAGAGATCTATCCACAGAATTTCATGAAATCAAATGCAGAAAAAACGTAAACCTAAGGCCTCGCTGAAATCGTCGAAACGAGATCGAAGATGAAAAATGTAGGCTACTATTTTGCATAATGAGAATTTGCAACAGTTTTACCATGAAAAAGCTTTGAAAATTCAAATTCAAAAATATGATAATAATGAAAAAGGCGAAGTTCGAAGAGAAGGAATCTCAGCAAAAAAAGGGAAAAGGAGAAACGGAGCTCGAGAACATCTCACCCGTCCGCACAGAGATGACAGAGAGAAGCAGTCTGTGACTGTGTGTGAGAGAGTGAAAGAGAAGCTCTGTGCTCGTTTGGGGGTTCTGAGTTTTAGCGCTCGACTTCGGTATTCGAAATTTTTCAATGGGTAAATATATTAAAAATATTTTTAATTTAAAATACTAAATTAATTTCAACGTTGATTCTTTTTTTGTTCTTAAGCAATTTACCTTTAATTTATAATCCCATATTACTTTCATTAAATAATTTCAATCCTAATACAACAAAATACATTATTTATTTATTTTGTATGTAATATTTTCAATAATTTGTATATATTAAAAATATGTTTTTTCAATCACTACAAATGAGTAAATTGAACCAAATAAGTTTGAAATAAACTACTCTAAATTGAATTTTTATAAAAATAATAATAATTTTCGTGCATAGTTTAATATTATGAACAATTTTCTAATATTAAAGTAGATTGTAATTATTTATGCTGATTAATTTTTTTATATTTTATTCTATTGTATTTTAGGTAATTTTTTTTAGTATAGGTCAATTGTCATGTCTCGGGTTCGAATCTAAGACTTCATGTTCTTCGGTCTCAACCAACTTATCTAACAACTATAGACTATTTTAAGATAATTTGCTTTATTCTTAAATTTAGTTTATAAACTGATAAAGCGTTAATAAATGTATATAAAAAATGCAGAGTATTTTATAAGCTTTTAAAAAATACTCAAGTAATTTTAGAAATTTATTAATTTAGTTATACAAATTTAATTTTAAAACTTTATTCTAGTTTATCAAATAAAATTTTAAAGTTCATTTACAAAAATTATCAGCTGCCCCAAACACCAACAGTGTGTGTTTTCTAACACGAGCGGGAAAGGTCCAGGTAAATGATAAAACAACCGCCGGCGGCGGCGGGACTGCGGCTGAGAAATATGATGGAAAGCCCTACGCCACCGCCTCCTAGGGATTACGTTCACTATGAACACACAGATGCTTGCAGCCTCTCCAGATGGAATGCCAAGTAAGCCAATTTGACCCGACACACTCTTATAG
>JACOMQ010002255.1:0-25069 GCA_014843705.1 Euphrasia arctica
AAATCGAGAAAGAGAAAAATCAAACACGAACACCAGTTCGGTTTGCCCAATAGCCTCCAGGCTCCAATTCAATTCAATAATTCGATACCCTTAATCAACCTACGTGACACTTTAAATAAGAAGAGCACAAATAAGAAATAAACCTAACTTTAAAGCCCAAACCTAACAAAACTCTAAAGCCCATAAATAATTAAAGACATAATTAAAATACTGCTCTCTGTCACAAACAGAAATTTGAAGTGACAACCACCTAATCTTGCCACGTAATCAAATTTTTTCTCACAAATTGTCCTTCGACGAGATTTTCCACAAAATCAATTTTTTTTTCCTCAAAAATCGTCATTCAACGAGATTTTCCAGGAAAATATCACATGAATCTTTAGACGTGACGAGATTTTCCTCATCTTGCCACATAATCAATTTTTTTTACATTTCATCTTTCAACGAGATTTTCCGATGTAAAAGCCACGTGATAGTCAGGTGATTGATGACTGATGAGTGTAGCAAAAAATCTGACGTGGAAGTCACCTCATCTTGCCATCTAATCAATTATAAGAATATCAACAAAAAAATATCGGTTTCACCCTTGGCCATTAAGTTGGGTATGAAAATGTTATTATAAAATATTTCAAGACAATATAAAATATCAGGTTTACCCTTGGTTCTATTTCAATTCTTATTATAAAATATTTTAAAAATAAATAATTCAATATATAATTAATTAACCAACTATGAAATTAAATAAAAATAATTTCTAGTATATATAAAAAAAATTAATAAATATAAATAAGAGACATCAATAACAAATTCTTTTTCTCTAGCATAAAAAACAAAACAAAAAAAATACACAATAAACTAAAAAATAGAAAATAATTACTTATCTCAAGTTTTCAACGAAGAACTAGAAAAAAATTCTTACAAATTCATTCTATGCTAATTCATGTGTAGTACTCTAATACCATAAACACAATGACAATGTGTTAATTATTTTTATTTTCAACAATATCTTTTATTTTAAACATTTTAACAAATACATATGTCTAACCTCCTAATTACTTATGGGAGGGAGTAACGAGTATAAACCTTTATTACTTCAATGTTATGTAAACAAATTCATTCATATGTCCAGAACATGAAATCGCCATATGAGTTTTGGTTTTGTGGGCCAAATCAAAATTGACTTGAAATGCATGGATCACTTTTTGTACATGCTTTTTTTCTTTTCTTGTTTCTTTTTTTATGATATAATGGAGTATTAAGCTCGAGTATGAGACAAAATTAACAGATACTCTTTCTTTTCCAAAATAATGGTTGAACTTCTTTGGTCTATTAGAAATTATTAAATTTACACGATTTAAAATTTAAAAGAAATCAAATTCTATTTTCATAATGAAAATCAAATATGAAATGTCTAGTTACTCAACTTTAATAGTTCGAGCTGTTGATGAAACGGTATCTTACAATTTATTTTCATAATTTATAGTGGTGTTTTATATTTCAAAAAAGACTATAATTACAATAGGTGTATAAAAAAAATTATATACTATACCAATCATATTATGACACATATCATTATTTTAAAATTATATTCCTTCGTTCCCCAAAAGTTTGTTTTTTTTTTTGTTTTTTTGTTTTTTATTTTAAGTTTGCAAATCCATAAATGAAAAGTTTTTTTAACAATTTTATCTTTTAATAATGGTGTTTTTAATGTTTTAAACTCTTTAATTGTTATTATTAGAATGAAAGCTTATTATTTTTATTTTCATATGTTAGGATTTCAAATTTTGCATATTTTTTCGTATACGAGTTTTTATATTTTTATATTTATATAATAGGGCATCATTAAAAATATAGAAAGACTAAACTACCTAGAACTACTAAATTAGTATTAATTATTCAATTAATATTTTAATTAATTATTTTAACAAAAATATAGTGCAAATAAATACGGTGATTTATTTTAAAAATAACTTCTGTTTCTATTTATTCAATTAATATTTAATTAAGAATAACGGCTGTTTCTATTTATTCAATTAATATTTAATTAATTATTTTAAAAAAATTAAGACTAATTGTTATTTCTATTTATTCAATTAATATTTAATTAATTATTTTAACAAAAATATAGTCAGTGTAATTTTGTTTTTTTTAATTTGCGTTAATATTTAATTAATTATTTTAACAAAATTATAGTCACATGCATAATCTCACATCATAAAATTTTAAAACAAATTTTACATATTTACTTCATAAATTTCACATAGTTACTTCATAGTGCATCACATGTCCATAAAAATCAAGGTTCTAAAAGGTGTTAGGCGGTAGGCAACGGTGACTAGGGGCCTAAAGCCTAGAGGAATTAATCGAGGACTAGGCGGAGATTAATCGTTTTACATTTTTATATTTAATTAATTAATATTATATTTCAAAAATAATTTATATATATAATTTATGAAAAAATAACAATTTTTTTACTTTAATTATAATAATTAGTTATATCATATTTATTTATATATTCAATAAAGTTAAAATATTACACAAATTTTCAATCATATTTCACAAATTATATCAAATGTTATTTTTTAAGCTCTCTAACATAAGAAAATATCATTTTTTTTAACTTTTGTAGCCAATAAAAACGTTAAATTCGCAACAAGACGAAAAAAACATTATTTTAATTTTTTTTATTCAAAACCGTATAGGCCCGATTAATCCCCGCCTAGGCCGCCTAAATCCGCCTTGACCCGCCTAGCCACCTAAGATGGAAAATTGGGGCGATTTACCTCCGTCTAGGCCCGATTTTTAGAACATTGATAAAAACAAAGCAAAATACTTAAATATATGGAGTATATATAATGGAAAGATTGTCTTTCTAAGAGCAACCCCAATGGTTTTGCTAAAATGGCAAGGGTCATATTTTATTTTGCCAAAAAATAGCAAGTGTCAATTGTCATTTCCTAAATTTTACCATAATGATTTAAATATAGCAAGAGTCATTTTAATAAATTAAATAATGATATATTATTTTTTGGTATGTTATCATATCAACTTTATAATTAAAAAAATATTGTTGAATTTTGAGTGGTTGAGATAAGAGGTTGTGATTACTTGACAAAAATGGCAAGAACCATTTTTTCATGTATATTTGCTCAAATATATATAGATATTTGGCAAGAGCTATTTTTTGGCAAAGGCCATTTCAACCATCGGGGTTAATTTTTTTGGCTTTTTTGCCAAAAAATGACAATGACCCTTGCCATTTGACAACCATTGAAGTTGCCCTAAGAGGTAAAATGTTAAATAATGAGCCATTATTGTGGAGTTCGGGTAGGTTATTAAGGAGGTGGTGAACCATTAATGAGGAGGTTATTAAGGAGGTGGTTTATTAAGGAGGTTATTAAGGATGTTAATAATAAACTTGTAATAAAATGGGTCAATTTAATTTATATATATTAAATTATTATTATTTTTTGTAATTGAAAATGGTATTTTGGGTATGGTGCCCTAAAATACTATTAGCATAAACAATGAAAAGAAAATATAATATAATAAGTACAAATGCCCCCATATATGTATACCCCTTTAATATTTATTTATTTAGATTAATACTGTTATTTTTTTTACCTAACTCATCCATTATTTACCCAACAATATTCATTATACCTCCTCTCTATATTATTTCACATAAAAATATAATTTTTTTTAAATTTAAGTGCAAAATTCTTTAAGCAAACTCGTAATATATATATATATATATGAGAATTTTATATAATAAAATAGATCATGCATTAATAATTTAATTAGATTTATTAATTTTTTAATATAATTAACTTTAGTAAAAAAAATTATCATAAATAAATTTGAAAGTAAAATATTTTAATAAAATACATTGAATTTATCAATTAAAAAATTCTCATAATTTTTAGTATAATTGGTTAAAAAATCAATTTTGAAAAATAAATGAATCTACTAATGTAGATTAATCGAGTCAACAAACATTTAAAAAAAAGTATTAGCATTGAACTTTATATATGAATAACAAATAAAAATGTAAATTAATTGAATTATTTGACTCGATTTCATATTTAATTTTAAATATATATAAGTTGAACTATTTTTATAATATTCAAATTGAAAATTATGCTATTTGTATTTGCATTAGTTGAGTTTTAAATATGATAATATATAGTAATATTCGTATTAAATTTTTATGAATATGTCACTTATGAAAGAGAAACAAACTATTTGATTAATTTACGAATATTAGCATATAAAAGTTTAGTTTGCGAATGTATTGGTTATTTTGGAGCATCCAAAGTTGACAGCTTCTCATCTTTTTGTCACATACTATGAAAGATAAACAAAAACCATTAGTTTTGTCAAATAATCGACTACCATACATTAACATTTTCTATGATCCAACTCTATCCCTATGCACCAATCCAAACCAATCCAATATCATTTCTAATCAACCAAACTCAACAATTCAATCTTTCATATTACCTTTCTCAATGTTTCTTCTTTATTGAGTTTTCTATATCATTCGACTTAGGGTTGAAAACGAATCAAATATTCATTCGATTTGTATTTTGTATTCATATTTTTATTCATTCAAATACTGATTTTGATTCGTATTTATTCGAATATTCATTCATATGTTCCAATAAATGCGATTCGTATTCGTATTCGTTCGTATATTCAATTTATCTATAATCAGAATTTGATATAATTATTAGATCAACTAATTTGTACTTTTAATTCGATGCCCCTATTGTATTTTTTGAAATAATATATTTAATTAATTAGTCCAATTTATTAATATTTTTTCACTTTTTTGTATGAAAATTAAAAAAATAACAATTAAAAATAAAATTATTTTTTAAATTATGTAAAAGAATAAGAGAACAAATGTACATAAAAATATAAGAGTGAATTTGTATTTTAAAGAAAAATTAAATATACAAATTTGTAGAGAAAGTTTTACTCGTAAATAAAAAAAAGTGTTAAATTACTACCTTCAGTCCTAAGCACATAAATTAAGTAAAATGTTACTTTTTTTTAATTTTTTGATCCAATAGTAAAGCATAAAAATATACTGTACTATTTTTAAATTAAAATTTTAAAAAATAATTGTGTGTAAAGTTTAAAATATAAATTGAAAAAATAGGGTAAAATTATATTTTAAAATGAAAAGTAAAAAATTTATTTATATTTTAAAAGTGTGCATAATTAGTTAGAATATCCTAAAAAGGAAAATGTACATACATAAATTTTTTATAAATTAATAGCTTTGGAATCGTTAAATTTTATTAATTTAAAAAAATTATTAATTTATTAAGTATTTTTTTTCTTTTAAGAGACCAAATTATTTTTATAATTTTTTTATTAATTTATAGAGGTTATTAACCTATATAGTATTAATCTATAAAGGATTTACGGTAATAAATTGGAAATGTAGTAAAAAATATTGGAGATTTTTTTTTTTTTTTTTTTTTTTTTTTTTTTTTTTTTTTTTTTTTTTTTTTTTTTTATTTTTTTTTTTATTTTTTTTTTTTTTTTTTTTTTTTTTTTTTTTTTTTTTTTTTTTTTTTTTTTTTTTTTTTTTTTTGCATTTTATGAATTTTTACTTTATCAAATTAATTTTTAAATTTAGTTATATTTATTTTACCTTTTAATTTAAAAAAATATTTTTATTTAAAAAATTTTAATAAAAAAAATAAAACTAATAATTTATTTCAGAAATACCTAATAAGAAACAAAGTAGTTCTCGTACTTTACAAAAATACCCCTCATAAGGGTGGGCTCAGTTGAGGACTGTCGGGTTACAAATGACATTTTATCTCTTGACTTACAAAAGAGACAAAATCACTGTTGATTCATCTGCTCAAAAAGAAATTCCATAGTTTTAAAAGCAAAACTTATATATATGGAAATTAATTTAAATCTGGTATAAAAAACTGCTGGCTTGTCCCACTTGTTTTAAATACTTATTTATTCACAAATTAAATCTGTGAACATCACAACCAATTTTTTTTTTCTTACCTTTTTTTTTAAAATATTTATTTATTTATTTATTTTCTTTGTTTTTTCAGTGAAGGGCCTGCAGAGCTCATGAGAAGATAATGCTATTGACGTTGATATATCAATCTCCCTTTAGTATTTTTATTATCTGGGCTTGAACTATATTTACAAGTTCTATTTCTCTGAAGAACAAAAAGATCACTTTTTTTATTTAATGGATTAATGTTGGGGTTGGAGGGAAATGGGAATTAAGACCGTGTTTGGCTCAGCTGTTCATGTGTCGGAATTTCAGTATCTTGTATCGTCTCCTTCACCTACATGATTGTCAGGTTAGGTTTCCTCGTCGCTGCTTCCGTTGCAGCTTTTGCAGTTAAGCAGATTCATGTAAAGCCACGGACTCGTAAAAATGAAGAGGAAGAAGACAACGCTACGTGTTCGACGAAATGCCTCAAAGAGGAACAAGAAAACAAAGAAGAAGAAAAAGAAGATGTAGTACTGGAAGATGAAGAGGAAGAGGAAGAAGAAGTGAAGCTAATCAACAGCATCATAAACCCTTCTCCGACAACCCAATCCGATTACGGAGATGACCTCCTCCCTGAATTCGAATCGCTCCTCTCCGGAGAAATCGATTTCGCTCTCCCCACAACCGACAAATACGAGCAAGACAGAATCTACGAGCACGAGCTGTCTCGCAATGCGGACGAGCTCGAACGACTCCGGAGCCTGGTCAGGGAACTCGAGGAGCGAGAGGTGAAGCTAGAAGGCGAGCTGCTAGAGTACTACGGGCTAAAAGAGCAAGAATCGAGCATCGCCGAGTTGCAAAAGCAGCTGAAAATCAAATCAGTCGAGATCGACATGCTTAACATCACGATAAGTTCGTTGCAGGCCGAGAGGAAGAAGCTTCAAGAGGAGGTTGCTCAAGGAGTTGCTGCCAGAAAGGAGCTTGAGATGGCTAGGAAGAAGCTCAAGGACTTGCAGAATCAGATTCAGATGGAGGCTAATCAGACGAAAGGTCATCTGTTGCTGCTGAAGCAGCAAGTTAGTGGGCTGCAGGCGAAGGAGAAAGAGGCGTTTGAAAAGGGTGAGGAGGTTGAGAAGAAGATGAAAGGCTTGAGGGAGATGGAGATGGAGGTTATGGAGCTCAAGAGGAAGAATAAGGAGCTTCAGTACGAGAAGAGGGAATTGGTGGTTAAGCTGGATGCGGCCGAGGCTAATGTCAAGATGCTTTCAAACATGACTGAGGTAGTATATAACTTTTGTTTTTTAAGTTTATTTAAGCTTTTGGCCATTTTTTTGTGCTGTTTTAGTTTGAGAATGAAGAAACGATTTGACTGTGAAATTTTTGTGGAGAAGATAAAACCAAATCTAAAATCACACGGACGGGTTGTTTAGATTCTTGATTCCTCACTTCTATTAGTATTCCTGATTTTCAACTAATTTTCGCTTATTCTACAATGATTCGCTTTCAGCTGAGTTATCTTTGAGGTGGCAACATAAAAATGGATTAAGAAAATGAATAAGTTACCTATAAACAAAGTTTTTTTCTGTTCTTGCAGACTGAAATGGTTGCAAAAGTCCGAGAAGAAGTCAACTCCCTACGCCATACGAACGAGGACCTGGTCAAACAAGTCGAGGGCCTCCAGATGAACAGATTCAGTGAGGTTGAGGAGCTCGTCTATCTCCGGTGGGTCAACGCCTGCCTCAGATTTGAACTCCGCAACTACCAGACCCCATCTGGCAAAGTATCGGCCCGTGACCTCAACAAGAGCCTGAGCCCACGTTCTCAAGAACGGGCCAAAAATCTCATGTTGGAATACGCAGGTTCCGAATGTGGCGGTGGTGGTGGGGGTGGTGGGGATACTGACATGGAGAGCAACTTCGATAATACCTCAGTCGATAGCGAAGATTTCGACAATGCCTCCATGGATAGCTCAACCAGTAGATTCAGTAGTCTAAGTAAGAAAACAAGCTTGATACAAAAGTTGAAGAGGTGGGGGAAGAGCAAAGACGACTATAGCCCGTTTTCGTCTCCGGCTAGATCCAGTGTGAGCCAGAGGCCGAAGGGTCCGTTGGAAGCGCTTATGATTAGAAACGCGAGTGACGGAGTGGCTATCACATCGTTTGGGATGGGTGATCAAGAATCCGAGTCCAATAATTCGCCCGAGAATTCGAAACAAAATTCAGCCAATCACGTGGCGACTTCTTTCCAGGTGATGTCGAAGTCGGTCGAAGGGGTTTTAGACGAGAAGTACCCAGCGTACAAGGACCGGCATAAGCTGGCATTGGAGAGAGAGAAAACAATCAAGGAGAAAGCTCAGTATGCTAGGGCTGTGAAATTCGGCGACCCTTTGAAGGGCAATATTGGTAGTAGTAGTGCCAAAATAGCTCTCCCTCCGAAACTGGCGCTCATAAAGGAGAAAAAACCGGTCACCGCCTCTGGAGAATCGAACGAAGACGGGTCGAACGAAGGAAAAGTCGATTCTCCAGTCGTTAGCAAAATGCAACTCGCTCAGATTGAAAAAAGGGCTCCAAGGGTCCCACGACCACCGCCCAAGGCATCGTCGGCAGGTGGTCCTGCTGTTGCTCCTGTCCGGCTTCCCGGAGCTCCACCACCTCCTCCACCTCCGCCAGGAGCTCCACCACCGCCTCCACCTCCCGGAGGACCTCCACGGCCTCCGCCGCCGCCAGGGAGCTTACCTAGAGGTGACGGTGATAAAGTTCACCGGGCGCCGGAGCTGGTGGAGTTCTACCAGTCGTTGATGAAACGGGAGGCGAAGAAGGATACATCTTCGCCTTTGATATCCTCAACGGGGAACACGTCAGATGCGAGGAGCAACATGATTGGGGAGATTGAGAACAGATCGTCGTTCCTAATGGCCGTATGTTTTTTTTGTTTTTTTTTTTTTTTTTTTTTTGTTGGTTGGAAATATTATCACTCGGAATTTATTTAATGTTAAAATATTGAAACAGGTGAAAGCTGATGTGGAGACGCAAGGTGATTTTGTGCAGTCGTTGGCGACCGAAGTCCGAGCGGCGTCTTTTGCAAACGTAGAGGACTTGGTGTCGTTTGTGAACTGGCTGGATGAGGAACTCTCATTCCTGGTACTTCAATTCATGCATTAGTAGAAACATCCATTCGATTTTATTTTGTATTATATTCTCACCTTTAAAGCACCCCTTTACACACAAAATGGTATTCATGATTTAATGTGCCCCTTGATTTTGAACTGTGTATTTTGGTAATACTGTATTCTCAAACGGTGTGTCTGTTTTCTTTGTCTCTGCCAGGTGGACGAACGAGCTGTCCTAAAGCATTTTGATTGGCCGGAAGGGAAAGCGGATGCATTAAGAGAGGCATCATTCGAATACCAGGATCTTATGAAATTGGAGAAGCAAGTTTCAACATTCACCGACGATCTGAATCTTCCTTGTGAAGCTGCTCTGAAGAAGATGTATAAGTTGCTTGAAAAGTAAGTGTTTTTTTTTTCTTCTCATGCGGTTTTATTGTTCTGTTAAAAATATTCTGCAGCTTATGATTCTAACAAGCCCTCCTCACGTCGGACATCAGAACCGCCAATTTTCTAGTTTCTTGAAAAACTTGCATTATGGGATTTCAAATTTATTTACAACTTCATTACTAAACTAAAACAAAGTTCTAAAATTCCAAAAGTTTATTTTTTACTAGAGCTGAGAATCACTTTTTGTCATTTTTTCCTAGTAAAAGTTGTGAGCCACTGATTTTTACGAGTTTGCTAAGGATTTCTCAAAGGTATTTTCTATAATTAATCCTAAGGTCCCTAACTATCGGCACACTCCAATTTCTCTCATCATCACAGGGTGGAGCAGAGTGTGTATGCACTTCTACGCACACGTGACATGGCAGTTTCACGGTACAAGGAATTCGGTATCCCCGTGGAATGGCTACTTGATTCAGGAGTAGTCGGAAAGGTTACAATAAGATGAAGCTTTCAAATTTACTTCAAAAATCAAAACTCAACAACCTTTAATAATAATAATAATAATATTATTTATATATCTGCAGATCAAGCTTTCGTCAGTACAACTGGCACGAAAATACATGACACGTGTAGCTTCAGAGCTTGATGCCATGACGGAACCGGAGAAAGAACCTAACAAGGAATTCTTGATCCTACAAGGCGTTCGTTTCGCTTTCCGCGTGCATCAGGTATTGATCATTCCTACACCTCGTGCTTAAGTTAACCCCCTTGTAATTTTGAAAGATAACCGAGGTCTTTTGTAATAAAAATTTGTTCCAGTTTGCGGGAGGATTTGACGCGGAAAGCATGAAGGCATTTGAAGAGCTGAGAGGACGAGCTCATACACAGAATTCGGAAGAAAACAAACCAGAAGCATGAGGATGATTTATTCTCTATTATTTTTTATTTTTTGTTATTTTTGCCCAATGTCCAGTTTTTAGTTAAGTTGTACATTTTCATTATATGTAAACACAGAATTAAGGAAAAAAAACACACTAAATTTGCCATATATATTTTTTTTTTTTTGGGTTTTGGTAGATACATACAAATATATATACTAGTGCACACAATTGATCATTCTTTTTCCACAGGGAAATTAAAACTTCTCAAAGGGCTCATAGAAGAAGGTCTAGGGGACTTGGGCATTTCCGGAATTCGATTTCCGCTGTAGTCGTAATATATGACACCGGAAAATTCTGGCGGCTGGCATCGCTCTCCCATCATGATCGCCTTCTGCCAAACCCCTGCTGCACTTTCCTCATCGTTAACCTTGCCTGCATCCGATTCTTGTTGGGCTCGCTTTTTCTTGGCCTTGTTCGGATGATTTGCTTTCGATGAGCGGTGCTTCGCACAGAGGGCTACGACGAGAGTTGCTGAAATAAACAAGCCGAGTGCTAGTGAGATTGGGGAGGATAACAAGAAGGTTTCGCTTGCATGGATTTCGACGGGGATTTGCATGAGGCGAACCATTTTTCTTTTTCTTTTCAAAGTTCTTGCAAGGGATGTTTGTGTTCTTGGAGGAGATGGAAGAAGTTATTATAGCTAGAAAAAGGTGTGTAATTGGTTTTCTGTATATATATAGGATTGTTTGGAAGGTGGACAAAGTCAACATTGATTAGTCGATCATGGTCTTTGTGAAGGGGTTGTTTGGTAATTACATACGCGTTTGAAAGTTTTGACTTTGGAAATTGGATGATAAAACACCCCCAATAAATTCGAAATTAAACCATTTTGTTTGGTTCTTCTTAAATTTCATTTCAAAAAATTACTCATTCAACACGTTAAAAATATTTTAAATAGTACAAGTTTATTTTTAAATTTTTCTTCAACATATTAAAAAGGGAGAAAAATATAAGTACCATAAAGTACATAGTGGACATGCTTTTTTGCCACACCATATAAAAAATATGCTTTTTTACACTAAAAAATGGTGATTTACCGAAATTGCCCTTCCAAATTCGACAAACATGACTCGACAAACATAAATTCGACAAACATAATTCGACAAAACATAAAATTCGACAAACATAATTCGACAAACAATTCGACATATCGAATTCATAATTCGACAAACAATTCGACATATCGAATTTACGATTCGACAAACAATTCGACATATCATACTCACAATTCGACAAACAATTCGACCAATCAAATTTGGATTCGACATGTCGAATTCGACAATATGACAATTCGGCAAAAATTTCAATTCATGTATGACCTAATTTTTTTAGTATAAATAGTTTACCAATGCACTCAAACCCATTTCAAATTTCAGATCTACTTTCAAATATCAGATCTAGATCTGTTCCCATTTCAAATATCAAATTTACTTTCAAATATCAGATCTAGATCTGTTTTCCAGTCGACGTGATCTGGATGTGAATGAGTCGAATTACTTATCCTTCGGTCTATTAGTGAACCATCTCTCTGAAAGACGTCCCAAAATCTTCTATATCACTTCCACAATCAATTGTCACAGCAAAATTCTCATCCCCGTCAAAAGGAGTCTTCTTCTCTGATGATGGGTTTACGACGGCGACTGACAAGCACGCGAGCCGAGGTCCTCGAGGATGAGCTGGTTCAAAATTTACGACAGTTGTTTGAGTAGACATCATCTAGACGGGGTTTTCGCGCGGCGTCTGGAGGAGGGTGATTGTCCAACAGTTGGCCGGAACAGTGTTGGAGACGCGCACGAAAGACGACGACTCGCCGATTTCATTTTGAGGCGGCAGTGGAGTGGAATCGACAATGAGGAAGTGAAATTATAGAAGAAGACAAAAAGTATCCTTCACCTCTCTCTCAATGAATTATTTTATTGTTTTCTATTATTAATTTTTATTGTAATAATACAATTAAATAGATTTTGCACTTAATAAAGAGGTGTCGGCAGTATATTTTGATATCAAAAGTTGCAAAAAGTTTCGACAAACATTTTGGAATAAACAAGTATAGTATTCGACCTTATCCATTTATGCCATAGTGTTCAATAAAAATGGTTTCGACAAACATGCATTCTATTCATTTGATAAAGCAATTTTCGATTCGACAAAGATTCGATAAAGCTTATATTTATTCGACAAATATTCGACAAGGATTCGACAAAACTTATATTTAATCGACAAACATTCGACAAGGATTCGACAAAGCTTCTATTTATTCGACAAACATTCGACAAGGAATCGACAAAACTTCTAATTATTCGACAAACATTCGACAATAGTTTAATAAATGAAGATTCGACATTGTTTTTATTTATTCGACAAACATTCGACAATAGTTTCATAAATGAGGATTCGACCAACTTTTTTGATTCATATATTCAAGGGAACACAAGATTCATATAATAAGGGTATTTTCGTCCTTTAATGCAAGAAAGTATGTCTTTTATATGGGATGGCAAAAAAGCATGTGGACTATATGCATAATGGCATTTTTTTACATTTTCACTATTAAAAACAATGTTTTTTAATCTCTATGCTGATAAAGTGTGAAGATATTGACACATGAAGATGATTTTTTTTTGTAATGTTCGCACCAAAAAGATGAAAATTTTTAAGCAAAATTATTAATTTACGGGAGATTAATACAATAAATTGTTATTTTTTTTGCACTTAGTTAGTAACGGTTATTTTGAATTTATTGTTGGTTCATTTTATTTTAACAGTTCACTTGAAACTTATTATGTTAAGTTCGTTCAATCTAGTTATTTATTTTTTTTAAATTTTATATTATTATTTTAAAATTAAATTAACTTCAACTTAATTTCAATTTAATTCAACCCAAATAAATTCAATTTCAGTTCAATTCAACCAGTTAAAAAGAATAGATTAGTAGTACATTATTTATGTGTCTTGTTTTCTTAGGTTATGTGTTACGGAGTATATCATTTGATATTGTATTTAATAAAATATCATATTTGAGGATTATTACGATTCAACGTAC
Source organism: Euphrasia arctica (assembly GCA_014843705.1). Classification (NCBI taxonomy): domain Eukaryota; kingdom Viridiplantae; phylum Streptophyta; class Magnoliopsida; order Lamiales; family Orobanchaceae; genus Euphrasia; species Euphrasia arctica. Next base: position 13,464 of record JACOMQ010002255.1, read on the forward strand.
GTATTTGGTGACCGACTAATAAATATAACTTCCTAATTTTATTTATTGTTTTTTGTTTGGAAGTTTGACCTTGTTTTTTTTTTTTTTTTTTTTTGCTTTAGTTGAACAATTCAACAAATTAATAATTAGACTCTCAAAAATGGTTATCCGTCGTGCGTCCACGCTAAAATGAAATAAATAAAGACAATCACGAACTCGGACGGCTTTGATGGTGAAGTGTCTGTGTCATCATTAAAAATAATTTGGTCTTAGGTATTATTATTAGCTTCCATTATTGTTTCATTTTTTTTCTTAAATAAGTACTTTTCTGACGAGGATGTAATTAGAGATGAAAGATTAATAAATATTGATTTATTTGTTCAAATCGGAAATGTTGAGTGGAGTTGAATGCTTAACGCATACATATGAAAGAGAAAAACTCCATTCCAATCACTTAAAAAATCATTTAAATTCTAAACTCAATTGGCGATGGATGAAATATTTCTCAAATGTTACGTAGAGAGACTCTTTTTTTAAGAATTCAACACTGGACAAACTCACTAGACTCTTTGATTGAACAACCGCATGCACTCTGACATCATTATAACAATAGATGAGTGAACCAATACGAGCATAGATCACACCAGAAGAAACTTATTTCTAGTATTGTGTTGAAATTGAAAGTGTTACTAAAAATTTGTATATACTAAAATTTTTACATTGTTCTATGACCGATTTTAAAATTAATGTGTAGTACATAGTAGTATTTATATTGGGCTAACTACCAAAATTTTTGAGCAATTCGTTATATTACTTCATTATCGTCCTGTAGTCAAGATTTAATTTGCAATTCATCGTAAACTTCTTACTAAAATCATTCTGCTCGATGTACTTGGATTTAGACTTTTATTGCTCAAGTACTACTTTGAAGGATAATTCGATTTCTAATTTCTACTTTTTGGGTTGGGTCCGAAATGGTCGGGCTACATGTTGGCCCATAAAACATTATTGTGTCCAATAATACATAAAGCCCAGTTCACAAAGAATGGGCTTATTGCCCAATCCGCATAGATACAGAACGACGCGCCGACGCCGTCCTGTCCTATATAAATACCAACATTAGAAAAAAACTTTCAAGGAAAAAGTGAGATATTCTGGGAAAAATAATCAAACCTCCATTAATTTAAAGTCGCGAGCTCAGCTGAATTCCAGAAATTCGTAGAATCATATTGTCGATAATAATAGAATTGTGAAATGGTATGTGAATTTTCCCCTTTTGTTTATTTCGGTCAATTACTTTTAGATTCTAGGGTTTGGAGCTCTGATTAATTCATGAATTTACTAGATCATATAATGTGTTTTTTTCGTTTTTTGTAATATGCGAAACTTTTTCTTGAATAAATGATGGAAAATATCAATCATTCTTAAGAAATCAGTTACCTTTCGCTCCAAAAATGTTTTTTTGGGGCGGGGGTTCGAGTTAGGGTTTCAGATCATACGTGTTTCTGATTTTCTGACGCCAATTAGTTGAAGATATAATGAAAGTTATAGATTTTTGAAACGATCTGTTCTGCAAAATTTAAAGCGCATTTGAGCTTCTAAAATTATTCAAAAATGCTTTTTTTTATAGTGATGACATGTTGTTTTGATTAAGTTGCTTTTTTTTCGTCTCTTAGTAATTCGACATTATAAGTTCGTTCTTTAAAAAATAGATGATTTTCAAGTGACTAATTTTATTTTTCTTTCTTCAGTCTTCTCTTGCAGCGGCGAGGGCAGATAATTTTTACTTCCCACCAGAATGGGACCCAAAGAAGGTGTGCTTCAGAATTCAACTTTATACGCATATGAACAATACATGCATGTGATTCCGATTCTTATATTTATTTTGTTTTCAGGGTGGGTTGAACAAGTTCCATGGTCAACATGCTCTGAGGGAGAGAGCAAAAAAAATAGACCAAGGCATCTTGGTCATAAGGTACTGAACCGAACGAGCCTAATTATAAACTCGCTCACATTTAATGTTTCCTTTAAGCATCATCCTTAATGACCTTTTTATGGTTATTCTCCTAATGTCTCGGTACCCATTTGAGGATAAGGCTAGCTGGCTAGGTTGTTTAAGATTAGACTATTGTGTGCCTTGATAAATTTCCTAATCATATTTTTTCTCAAATGTCATATACTCTGTGACCCGTACTGGATAATGGATATACAGTTGTTTCTAACTGGGCAGAGGGAATTATAAGTTTATTTAGTACCTTAATTTTTTTATTTGATTTCTGCAGTTGTTTGGGCCTACTGATTTGGTTATCATGATTTTCTGTGATTTATACAACTGTTTTGAATATTGTGAACTGTCATACTCTGTAGTTTGTAAACGTAAATTGCTATTATGAGATTTTGATCAATAAATTTGTGATGAAGGAAGAGCTCTTGTCTACATAATGGCGTAGCTTTTAATATCATTTAAGAATCGATTGATACCTGATAATGGAGATTTTATGGCACCCTATATTTATATTATGCTTCGGATTTTTCAGGTTTGAGATGCCGTATCATATTTGGTGTGGTGGTTGTGAGTCCATGATCGCGAAGGGTGTAAGGTTCAACGCAGAGAAAAAGCAAGTTGGCAATTATTACTCCACAAAGGTAAATTTGTTGTTTTAAACTTTTAATTTAATATTGAATGTGTTCGTATATATACTTGTTCTGGTAATGACATCGTTTCTATTTCAGATATGGAGTTTTACAATGAAGTCTGCATGTTGCAGACATGAGATTGTTATTCAGACAGATCCACAAAACTGCGAGTATTTGATTATGAGTGGAGCCCGGAAAAAGGTTGAGGAATATGACGCTGAAGATGCCGAAACTATGCTGCTCCCGGTTGAGGATGGTATGTAATGTTGTGCAGCAATAATTTCTGGTTCTATTTAGTATGGTATATAATAAAAGTTTCAGCCTTCTGTTATTTTTACTTGCCTTGCATTTTTATCACTACAACTAGAGTTGGAACTATCATTTAGAAGCCTGAAACATAAAAACTCCCAATTAAAGACCCACAAACCCCTCCCTTACGTTCTCCTCGTTTTCCAGATAAAAGCAAGCTGGAGGACCCTTTCAAACGACTTGAACACCAAGAAGGAGATATGAAAAAGAAGAAAGAAGCCGAGCCTGTGCTTGTCCGCTTGCAGAGAATTTCTGACTCTAGGCACTTGGACGATTATGAGATGAACAAATCCCTGCGGGCTCGTCTTAGGGGTCAAAGGAAACGAGTATCCGAAGAAGAGGCAGATTCCAGGAAAGCAGGGCTCGGGATCAGACTACTTCCCGTTTCTGAAGAGGATGCTGCTCTTGCTTCTCGTGTTAAATTCACTACCAAGTTTGAGAGGAATAGGAAAGACAAGAGGGCATTGATTCACTCGGGTTCGATTTTTTCTAATTCGACTTTTGCGTCGGAAAAGAGACGACTGGAGCTGGAAGGTAAGAGGCGGAAGATAGATGCTTCGAAAGCATCGAGGCTGTTGGGTGGAGGAATAAAGCCGTCATCGTGGGCACGGGGTTCTGGAAAAATTTAACCGTGGTTAAGGTGTTTGGTTATCAAATATTATGGGATAATGAGAGCTTAAGGTGTTTGTGTGTGTGTGTGTATACTGTATATTTCAAAAATACTAACAAATAAAAAATAAAAGTAAAAAATAAATCATATGTTTGAAAAAGGAACCCGGAAAATAAAATGGGGAATATAGTTCTTAATAATGAGCCCTAACCCTATGCTGCTGCTGCTATTTCTTTTCATCAACTTTTTTCCGTACAAATGTGTTGCCTTTTTCTTTGATGAGATGAGATGGATCCATCAAACCACATGTGAAGCGGCCGTATTGTATGGGCCCACAAACATATCACTTCCTTTTCACCGAGCAATGCCTCAATTTTTTTTTAATTTCGACCTCACCTTTCTCAAAAAATTACTATGCACAAGTAAGAAATGTTTTGAAATAAAATATAAGTTGAACACATTAAATTAAATTTGGACATATGTTGGAAGAAACTGAAATTATAAATTTGATAAGAAAAATATTCACTACACCCCGTGGTTAATCTTAATAATTTGATTTAGTGAGTCTCACCATAAATTTTATGTTTTCTGAAATGAGCAGTCAATCTGATAATGCATAACTCTATTTTCTTTATAATATAACAATTAAATAGTTCAACATACTTTACTACACATACTACAACATTTTAGTGAATCTTTCAACTATTTTGACACATTGTAATTTAGATTCCATCTATTTTTATAAACAAATTACTCGGTTTCAAATAGTGTGATTGCACCTTTCGAGACCATATAAATACGTGTTAATTATCCTGCATCAGTTGAAAATATATTTTAAGGTTCAAATATAAATTGTAAAACTTTATCACTTAATAAAGCTTTTTAATTGGTTATTAACTCAACTTTGATAGTACATATATTATTTTGCATAGGTTAAACCATATAGAAGTGCAAGTACAATTAGTTATAGTTTTGTGTGTTTTACATTCAAAACCCATATAGAAATGAAGTACAATTAGTTATAGTTTTGCGTGCTATTAGGTAGATGATTCGGGCCCAAATTAGCAAGTAATGGTGATTGCAAAGTATTGCTGTTTTAAGTCTCTTCATTACCTAAAACGTATCCATGCGCGCATGTACATGTTGTCCGTGTCTCTCAAAATCGCTTGATTTAAGGATTTGTACTTCCAGATTTTACGTTATCTATATCTCTCTCTTTTTCCTTTTCTTTTTCTGTTTTTTCTTTTTCCTTGTTTTTTTCTTCCTTATAAAGAGAAATGAAACCTAGCTACTGTTACAATGTACATGTATACACATATATGGTAGCTACCACTTCTTCATTTTGATCTTTCCAAATGAGGGAGATTCCAAACACACCTGATTTTTCTATTTTTCCTACTTTATTTTAATTATTTTTTCCTTTTACAAATTAACTATTCTATGTTTGGAAGTAGTAACTTCTTTTGTAAATTACAAAGAAGTTCTAACAATTGATTCAGGATAAAAAAAAAAGAGTATTTTATTTATTTTCAAAAAACAAAAGTGAATTCCTAGCTAATTCTTTAGAAGTTTTGAATAACTTTTTTTTTTATAATAATACTACAATCTTGTCTAATTTTATTTTTATTTTGAATTTAATTGTTTTGTTAATTATTAATCCCACAAAAATAAATAAATAAATACCAAATAAGAAGAATGAAAGCAACCATAAAAGAAGTGGAGTGTGCAATGATCACATGTACATGCACCGGCCTGAGGCTATACACATATATATGTAGATAGATTGTGGACCATTTTTTTTCTTTTTTTTTTTTTTGTTTTTGTTTTTGTTGTAGCCACTACGCTACACTAAATAGTACGTACTTGCTTGTCACAAATCAACTAAATTCACTGTATTCAACCATATATATATATAATTTTGTACACTAGCTATAGGTAGTTCAATTCTTGCTAACTGGATGGATTTCCAGTCAAATTGAAAATGACCCAGAAAGCATAATGCACCACACTCCAATTCACACACTAAAATCTACCTAATTAAAGGTGGCCACCAAATTTTTTATTTTTATTTTTTTTAATAATATCTTCTATTCGTTGCAATAATAGGGAAGTTCTACGATGCAGTTAGGATCAATATCATAAATTTTGAAGAATAATGAATATATATAGTATAGTAATATGTAGTATGCAATATTTACCCTTAGAACAAAAATGAACACGGTTAATAAAGCATTCTTGCAACACATTATAGGGTATGTATATCTTTATATCATCGTCTATATATAGGTTTTTGCAACTTTCAAAAGTTAAAGCTTTTGTGTGGATATAATAAATATAATACTATTTCTGTCCCAAATAAATTGTCATATTTCATTTGTAAATTACAAAAAAAATAAGACTATTCGTTTGAGACAGGCTAGGGGTAGTGTGCTTCAAGCCTTACCTAAGGTGATTCCATCCAGACTTCCCGTTCGGGTCCTTCACGAATCGAGACCAGTTTTCCATAATTTTGACTAAACGATTACTATTCTAAAATATTTATTTACTTTTATTGTTTTTCAATTTATAGGAAATATGGCGTGTGGATATATATAATTTATTTTATTTTACATTTAAATTTCATGTGTTACCTAAACTTAGTTTTGAGTCTTTTTTTTGTTTTTTTACTGCTGCATGACTATTGTAATTTTTCAAAACAAGAAAAGAAACAATAAATTAAACTGATCTGTAGCAATTTTGAGACCATATATATTTGAATTAAGATTAAATATGCATTCAACTCAAAATCTACCATTTTTAATTTCTGCTGCCGGAAATAATTAGTAATGCACCAACTCATGAATAAAGACTATTTTTTATTATTATTATTATTATTATTATTATTATTAAGCTGCAATTAAGATATATTGCAATTTTCGTCTACTAAATTTTGAAATTTGAATCTTAGGGGCCGATAACACACCTCAGATATGATATATCTAACTGCATTAACCAGAGAGGTAGTTCGTTCTGGTTATGATCAATTATAGGTATACTGAATGCAGCAGCTGGTATAGGTTGTTCACTGAAATTACTAATCTTCAATGTTATATATATATATATATATATATATATATATATATTATACAACTCATGATCAATACCAAATTCAAAAATTCTCATGTCACAAACAGATCGAGATAATCGAATATCTGATGATGGATCATGTCTAGCTAGTTAGATACCATTTGATCAGAGCAATCGACCCAGATGCTTCAAAAAACACATTAAGAGACTTCTTATCAGAGGTACTTCGTGATTTATATTCTTGGTTTAAGCTGTCATGTGTTTTGAATTACTTTTGTGGTCATCATATATTCATATTTTTGTGTAATTATATTTTGGTATTATTTTTTATGTTATTTCTTATCCGATGAAATATTATACAGATTTTTATTTCTTACCTAATTTCAATTCATACAGAAAAATACTTGAAGAAAAAGGTCGCAATGAGATCTGGATAATCAAATCAAAGTTCACATCAAATTCATTTCAAATCCTTGATACCAACAATCTAATACTGAATTATTTTCATTTTATACTAAGAAAAAGTTCACACAATAATTTTATAAATAAAATAAAATAAAATCTAACAATAATAAATTATTGAGGAAATAATAATGGAAAATTGTGGGTAGTTATAACTGAATTATCATTGGAATTACCTTGTTGATTTGTGACATTGCTCAGCATCTCCCAATCTCCGACGAACCCCATCATCAAGTTACCGCTCGGATCTACGCAGCTCCGATAACTATTGTCGTTGTTGTTATTAGCAATCGGAGAAATATTAGACGGCGACGAGAAGCTCGAATTCCCCAACAACTTCTCGATGGTGCCCGCATCTCGATCTTGGGACAACAACAACAACTCTTGATCGATCGGAAACCCTAGTTTCCGATCGAGATCTTGATCAATATTATTGTTGCTCTCGTTCCACTTCTTGACCATCATCTTCTCCCTTGTCCGCCACCTCGCTCTCGCCCTAGCCCTCTCCCTCGACTCCCTCGCCCGCTCGATGATTAATCTCCTCGATGTATTATTCTTCTTCTTCTTGTTCTTATTATTCACCGAATCTTGACCTAATTCGTCGTTCACGATCATCATCTCGTGGGCGACTCCGGACATGACCTCGCATTCGGACGAGAAGGAGTCGGAGAAATCGAAGTTGTTGTTTGTTGGTTTTTGGGCGGCAACTAGGTCTCGAATGGCGTGCTTGGATTTGGCGAAGAGCCACTCGATGGTGGCGCTTGCCTTGTCGAAGCCGAGCATGTCTTGGATGTCGAAGAACTTGCGTGCCACCTGGAGGGACAGCCTCATCCGCCGGTCGCGGACGCCGTGGGCCGTGCAGATCTTGCTGTGCCGGTCTTTTTTTCCGGCCGATCGTCTCCGGCTCTTGCCGGAGCCAACGGCCGGCGGTTTGTCGAGCATTTGGGGGAGGGGCAGCTCGTGCTCGTCGAAGAACGGGGAAGGGAAGTTGGACAAGAAGGTTAATGGAGGGTTAGGGTTTTGATCAGCACTGCTGTTGTTGTCGAAAGGGAACATCGTTCGGGTCGGGTCGGGTCGGGTCGAGGCGGGCTTTTTTTCTTTTTTTTCAAATAAAGCAAATTAATCAAACTTTTAAGGGGTTTGAAAATTGGAAGTGAAGGATGATGTGAAGATTGTGGAGTTGAAGAGAGAGAGAGAGAGAAATCAAGGATAAAGTAATAATAATAAAAATGAAAACTTTAGTGATTGTGATGGAGGAAAAGGTAGAGGAGGAGGTTATGATATGTGTGTGTATGTAGGAGTTGGAGTGATATATGTACAAATATGTGTGTGTGTGTGTGTGTGTGTGTGTGTGTATATGTGTGTGTAGATTGTGAAATACTACTATACCATATAGTAGCTTTATCTTTTGTCTTCGTTATCAAAAGAAAATTGTATGGGGTGCAGGTGAGGATAGGGCCACCTAGACCTAGAAGTGGTGGAGAAAGACCTAATTTATTTTCATTTGGCTTATTTTATTTTCTTGGTTTATAACTGTATATTAATAATATGGTCATGTCATTGCATGATTTAAATATTCTTTTATGCTTAAAAAAGGGAGAATCTTGTGAATAGTAGTTTTATTGTCGAAATAAATATTCCTAAACATGCATGGTTAAATTATAATTCCAAGGAATAAATCAAGATATTGGCTCCGGGGGAATTAAGGGACGCGCGGTTGGTATTGTAGTTAAAGATATTGGATAATCTTCTTTGGAAATTCAATGGCGAATTATAAAATTTTGATAGTTTATATATATATATATCTCTATATATATACATATATATATATATCTATTTATATATATATATATATATATATATATATATATATATATATATATATCTTTAGAATTGAGTTTACGCGCCGAGTAGAATAGCTTCGAGTTGGTTACGCGCCGCGTAAGTCCGCGACCATAATTTTTGGGCTTCGACGCGTTCGCGATTTTTGGGATGGACTCGATCCTAGAAGCTTCTGACTTCTTGACTTAAGAAATAAGTATTTTTGGATTCCTAACTTGGTTAGGAGGTTTGAGTTATATTAGGAAAGGATTATAATTCCTATTCCTAATTGTTGCCTAATTTATGAAATTTCTACATCTATAAATTATGATCTCCATGGACACAATTAGATGTGTGTTGAACACACAAGAGAGACACCATGTGATAATATTGTGTGATATTAGAGGGTTTTAGAGTGCATATCAATCCTTGTAATCGTCGGCAATATTATAGTGAAAGTTCTCGTCGTTAAACCCGTGGTTTTTCCTGATTTGGGTTTCCACGTAAATTTCTTGTCTTCTTTATTTTATTGTTGAGTTAATTTCGGGTTCCGCATTATTATTCGTACTATACATCGTCGATCTGCAACAAGTAGTATCTAGTGGCACCGGTCTTGATCGTGTGGCGTTTAGAGTTTTGTCCTAATTAAAAGCTAACAATATATATGATGCAAAACGAATCTTATTTTATATTTTATTTCATAGATTTTAAAAAAATAAAAACAAAAAAATAGTACAAATTAGAGTTGTTTGAAGGCATCTTTTGACGCGCCATTGTAAAACGAGTCAAAATTTTAATTAATTTAAAACATTTATAGATTGCGCTAAGGTCAAATTTCACTTACTTCCATAATATCAAAGTTAATTAGTAAAACGAAATCTTGTTATATAACAAGCTAAAATAGAATATGTATTGTCATTTTAAAAAAAATTGAAAGAAAATAATTATTATTGAAAAATATATTTGACCCTCTAATATATATAAATTACAATAAGTTGTTCAACTTTTTTAAAAGTTTAAGCTTTTAAATGATGCGGATTCTAACATGATACCAGAACGTTATACTAACTTTGAGTTCATGAGTTCGATTCCCGTCGGAAGCGACTCCACCAAAATTAATTATATTTTAGCCACTTATAATATAAATGACAAATTACTCAACTTTTATAGCAATTTGAGCTTTTTATATGATGCGGCTCCTAACAATTATACTATCGGCTAGAACTGAACTTGACTTAGTAGTGGCCCATTTTGTCTATCCCGCGCGTACGTTGACCGATGAATTTTTCAAAACGGATAGAAGGTTGGGCGCATAGAGACCGTCGAAGAAGTGCATCAACACGTTCACAACGACCTTATATTGTCCGCGTAAGGAAATTCAACAAAAATAAAACGGAAAAATCGTATTTGGATCAATATATCGAAGAATTATTACCAATCGTTATCGATTAATAGTTAATAAGAAATGAATATTATGGTGTTAATCAAAATTTAAAATTTAGACAAAATAATTGCACGGAGCTGAATACTAAATGACAGTGTAACACGTGTGAATATGATCTTCAAATGTATTTGTGATGTACTGGTGTGAGATTTGATTTAATGGTAATTGGAGTAGTATTATCATGGTGAAAATGTTGCTAGCTAGAATTTTTAGCAATCAACGAAGTAATTTGGACGTACGTGAAGATATCTTAATTTGATGAATGTGAGATGTTGAGAGATATCTTGAGAAGCATTCTACATGATTCGGTTTTGATACTTGTGGCTACTATAATAGAGTATTCAAGAAATAGCAAGTGCACAATTGTGTTTGTCACAAAACTAATGAATTTTAAAAATTGTCACCAACTAACAAGTTTTTTTTAGATCAGAAAAAGAATTAACATAAAAAAAAAAAAAAAACGTAGAAGTACTCAAAATTTACAAAAGTACTCAAAAGAAAACAATCTAATTAAAATTACAATACAAATCTTGAAAAGAAAAATTATGATTATTGCGCATTTTTAATTACAATTTAACTCTAACTTTTTCAATTTTTTTACCCGAAGTGGTTTCGATGCCTTAAAAAACTCGAAAATGTATCGCTTTCCAAATAAGCCAAAGCACATGTACAAGAGCAATCTCGAAGATAAATTCACGGTGATACTCTCTGCTTATACCAATGATTCCGAGAAAATGTTCTTCAAGGATTACTGTATTTGTAATTCATATGGTAATAGTAATATATTCATGAGATCGATAATCCTATTAAGCTGTCAACTTTTAATCATTTTTCTTTTCATTGTCTTTTTTTATTGTTTGGTTAATTAGTTGTTTAGATTTATTGATTATTGATTGAATTATTTCTCTTATCTTATTATTGTCCGTTCTAAGTATAATTTGATCAGCAATATTGTGATATAATATATATTGCATGTTTTGTGGTTCTAATTTTTTTATGCAATGGTATGATAATATTTTTTAGTAAATTTTAAGAGTTTTTACGTAATTTCTGGATAATTATCTAGGGAAAATATATTTTTTTTTTACTATTTTTGTCATTCCAAACAAAAAAATAAAGTGACGGTATAACTAGGTAGCACCAAAATGATTGAAACTGACGGCATTCTAAAATTAATAAGTTAAAACTCTAGTACGTTTGAATAAATTTAAAAAAATTGAAGTGAGATTTAAAAGTAATTAATATCAATATATATATATATATATATATATATATATA
>JACOMQ010002256.1:0-25064 GCA_014843705.1 Euphrasia arctica
ATTTAATTGATCAATATTATATTGTTCCCAACAATTAATATTATCAAATAATCATTTAACATCCATAGACGACCTTATGACTTTATCGATTGCACACGTAGGATCGAAGGACATATCCCAACAGAAAGTTGATTTTGTTAAAGCTTCAACCACTGACATCTCGACAGCTGAAACTGAAAATCAGGCTGAGTCTGAAACTCACAAGAGAAAGGAGATCAAAGAAGGGAAGAAGATTGTTGGTGAAAATTCTGGTAATCTCTCGTCTCACCCACCCGAAAAGAAGAAGCCTGCCTCTATGAATCTTGGGAACAAATCAAGAGGAACGTTCCTACTCAACAAAGTTCAGCTGACAACAAACAAGTCGTCAATCTCTAAAATACAAACACCGAAAATGAAACCATCTAGTATTGCAAGAACTAAAAACCAGAAGGATGGAAAAGTGAAGAGGAAATTTATTTGTCACTATTGTGATAAGCCCAGTCACATCCGACCATATTGCTACAAAATGCAAAATGATGTAAATCGTGGTCTCTTTGTTGTGAAAAAGAGAAATGGGTCTTACAAGAGAAATCATGAACTCACCAGTGAGCATTCCAGACACCAAAATTTAACTCAGAATTCTCGTAAACTCACTAAGAAAGTCGAATCTTCGACTTCAACTCAACAAAATTGCAAAATGACAAAAACAACTAATGTTACCTTGGACAGCACATGGACACCTCGTGAACTCATATTCTGCAATGTTGCACTGAATGCTTCAGAGAAAGGCAACAAGGGCATCTGGTACTTTGACAGTGGATGTTCCCGTCATATGACCGGGACTAAAAAAATTCTTAAAGAATATAAACCAATGTCTGGTTCTCCGGTTGTGTTTGGAGGGGGAGCAAAAGGTGTTGTTATGGGAAAAGGAACCTTGCATATCAAAGGCTTGCCACCTATTAAGAATGTAGTTCATGTAAAGGGACTTGTTGCAAATCTGATTAGCATAAGTCAGTTGTGTGATGAAAAACTGAATGTCAGTTTTGACAAAGACTCTTGTAAAGTGTTTGATGGTGAAGGGAAGTGCATCATGGAAGGACCACGTGCAAAGAACAATTGCTACACCACTGAGTATAGTTGTTTCTCTGTAACCGTTTCTGATGAAGTCGGTCTATGGCATCAACGTCTCGGACACACTAGTTCTCGAAATCTAAGTAAACTTGTTAAGGGGGAAATAGTTCGAGGAATCCCTCAACTCCCCAAAATTGAGAAAAAGGTGTGCGGTGACTGTCAGAAAGGCAAGCAGACAAGGTCGTCTCATCCGCCTCTTCCCAGTTTGATGAGCACTGGAGCTCCTTTTGAACTTCTGCACATGGACTTGATGGGTCCAATGGAAACTCGAAGTCTAGCCGGCAAAGAGTATGTGCTGGTGGTAGTTGATGATTTTTCTCGATATACCTGGACACGGTTCTTGGAGACAAAAGATGAAACGTTCAACGCCTTCAAAGGCATTGTGAAATGGATTCGCACGAATCATGAGGTAAAAGTTAAGAGAATCCGAAGCGACCATGGAACTGAGTTTCAAAACTCTTTGTTCAACGAATTCTGTCTTCTAAAAGGAATTCATCACGAATATTCGGCACCTAAGACACCTCAGCAGAATGGAATTGCTGAACGAAAGAATCGAACTCTCCAAGAAATGGCTCGTGTGATGCTGATCTCGAAAAGTCTTGCACGAACATTTTGGGCAGAACCCGTCTCTATTGCTGGATACATTCTGAATCGCATTAGTATTCGATCCGACACAATGTCAACTGCATATGAACTAGTGAATGGCAGGCTCACTTTCGTGTCTTTGGCTGTACTTGCTATATTTTGAAGGATCGTGACCCTCTAAAGAAATTCGAAGCCAAAGCTGATCGTGGAATTTTTGTTGGCTATAGCCAAAATAGCCATGCCTACCGTGCATTCAATCTGAGAACAAAGAAAGTTATGGAAACTGTGAACATTAATTTTGACGAACAAGACTTCTTGGGAAAAGATGTCGATTGCTGACTGGGTTAAAGAAGGAATTCTTGAGTATCAAATGGTTCCTTCCACACCGACTAACGTAGATCCAGAAAGTTCTACACCATCCACTTCACCAGAAGTTGGAGAATCTAGCCATCGTGAAAATGATAATTCATCGCCTGACAATGAAAGTGAATCTCAAGTCGAAAATCCAGCTGATGCACCACGTGAGCCACCTGGCTACATTCGGAAACGACACCCGCGTGAAAAAATTATAGGGAACTTGAATGAGCGCACTACTCGATCCAAAACGTCTACGAGCTCTCAAGAACTCTACAATATGTGCACATCTGCAATTTATTCAGAAATCGGCGTTACTTGTTTTCTCTCCGAAACTGAACCGAAAAACTACAAAGAAGCATTGAAGGATGATTTTTGGATCATGGCAATGCAAGAGGAGTTGAATGAGTTTACTAGAAACAATATTTGGTCCTTAATCCCCAGAACTTCAAATATAAATGTTGTTGGGACAAAATGGATCTTCAAAAACAAAACTGATGAATATAATCAAGTTGTTCGAAACAAAGCTCGTCTTGTTGCTCAGGGATACGCACAAGTCGAAGGGATTGATTTCGATGAAACATTTGCTCCAGTCGCCAGAATTGAATCTATCCGTCTGCTGATCGCCATTGCATGCCACCTGGGCATCAAACTGCGACAAATGGATGTAAAAGCGGCATTCTTGAACGGAGTATTAGAAGAGGAAGTGTATGTCGCTCAACCTAAGGGATTCGAGGATCCCTCTAAGCCGAATCATGTTTACAAGCTTCATAAAGCTCTCTACGGGTTGAAGCAAGCCCCTCGTGCTTAGTATGGTTGTTTGACAGAATATCTTTTAAAGTTTGGTTTTGAGCGCGGCTCAGTTGACAAAACTCTTTTCATTAAACGTGACGGCAAGCACATGATCGTTGCTCAGATTTATGTCGACGACTTTGTCTTTGGTGCAACCTGCTCGAAACTTGTGAAAGCCTTCACAGAATCCATGTCTTCTACATTTCAAATGAGTCTTGAAGGGGAATTGAATCAGTTTCTTGGCCTTCAAATTTCTCAGAGACCTAAAGGGATCTTTGTCTCTCAAAGCAAATATGCCAAGAACATGGTTGAGAAGTTCAATATGCATAAGGCGAAATCAGCAAACACCCCTATGGCAACAACTGAACGCCTTTCTAAATCTACCAAGAGCCGCAGCGTCGATCAAACTCTTTTTCGATCTATGATTGGAAGCTTACTTTACCTAACTGCTACTCGTCCTGACATAATGTTTAGTGTTTGTATGTGTGCCAGGTACCAAGCAGATCCCAAAGAAGATCATCTACGGGCAGTCAAGCGAATTCTTCGCTATGTCTCCGGAACTTCAGAGTTGGTACTATGGTATACGCGCGACACTACATCGAACCTAGTTGGCTACTCTGACGCTGATTGGGCAAGTGAAACGGACGAACGCAAAAGTACCTCTGGGTGTTGTTGCTTCCTTGGCAACAATATTGTTTCATGGCATAGTCGAAAGCAGAATTGCATCTCACTATCAACCGCTGAGTCCGAATATGTTGCAGCTGGAAGTTGTTGCACTCAGCTGCTATGGCTCAAACAGATGTTGGATGACTATCTTGTTGAGAGTGAACCGCTGGTGCTGTATTGTGACAATCAAAGTGCAATCAAATTCAGCGAAAATCCTGTCCAGCACTCTCGAACTAAACACATCGACATTCGACATCATTTCATCAGAGATTTGGTTGAGCGTGATCTTGTCAGTTTACAACACATTTCTACCGAAAAACAACTCGCTGACATTTTTACCAAACCTCTAGACTTTGAGAGATTTAAAACTCTAAGAAACTCTCTCTGCATGTGATCTATGTAAGAAACTTAAAATTTTTGAAGTCTGAAAGATCTTTTTTCTCTACTTCTGAATATGCACGCTGCTTTCACTCGTGAACTAGTCTAATCAGCGAACATGGTTTGAGGTTGCTTAAGTCTTCAGACCCAAGTGTATACTTTCCTCTAAGTGCTGAAATGTGAATTTATCAAACGGCTCTAAACTCTGTTCACTCATGTCGCATAGATCCATAATACCAAGTAACGGAGGACGCCGAATCATTCCCCCGGCTCAACTCTTCGAAAGGTAGCACATGGACGCTATAGTTTAAGACACTCTCCCATCACACTTCGGAGGACGAAAGTGCACCTTGTTCCCCTTGCTCCCCTCTGACTGCTGTAATGAGTGTCTGTTGCATTTCATATAAAGCTAAAACTCGTCTGGAGGACGCCGGATCATTCCCCCGGCTCCCCTCTGATTGCAGTTGAGCTATTTGTTATTGAGTATTGCCATGATTTTTCACTTCACACGCTTAAGAATTCTATCACTTGTGCGACATTAACTCAACCAGTGTGTTCTGACGAAACACGTTGTTGAAACTTTGTGATTGCGACGAAAGACGAGTGAAATTCTCTCTATACACTTTTGTCCGTAACACCGGTTTTTACTCATGAGAGATGTTTATTATAACTCAAAGTTTTTATCACCTTGTGTGACAAATCCATTTTGGTTGGGCAACAATGCATGAATTGTCTTGAGGAATGAAATTTTCTGCTTCTACTGCCTCGTTTCACCTCCTAACTCTTCGCTAAAATATGTTTGAATGTTTTGATTGTGGGTAACGTGAGGTGTACTTACATGGGATGTGTTGTTTCTTGGTATTGTATTTTTGCAGATCTAATAGCATCATGTGGATTGTCTATCTCAACAGAGAGTTTCATCATGAAACATCTGTGAATGAACTATGCGCTCATGCGCTCATGCATTCCTGCGCTCGTGCGTCCTGCACTTGTGCGTCGCAATGTTGACGACACAACGCATCTGAGCTACTCAACTTTGCGACATACGTCTCAACCACTCCAAAGCGCATGCGCTCAGACTTGCCCTGGTTGACAGATGCGCTTCAACGCGCTACGTGCTCCTGCGTCCGCGCGATCAACCGTCTACCGTCAACGCGCTCAAACGTCAACAAACTGAAACATCAACGCGCTCAAGCGCATGCGCTCATGCGCCAGTGCGCCATGGAATTGTTTTTTGACGCTCGGTGCTGATACTTAACGTTTTTAAAAAAATATATAATTGGGCCTAATCTTCATGCTAATGGGCCGATTTTTGATATAAAGCCCACTCGTTTTTGGCCCAATCGGTCTTCTAGGTTTTTTGAAACTATAAATAGCCCTCGATTTTCATTCATATTTTTTTTACGCTTTCGATTACTCTCAAAGTATCAAGATCTCTCAAGAACATTCATATTTTTCTTCATAAATTTTCTTAGTATGGATTATGTTTTGCTAATTTGATTCTAAATTTCTTGTTTGTTCTATCTATTCAATCTTTCGATTCTATGATTAACACATGTTCTTGTGTTTATGGTATCAATTTTTCAGGCAACATGTCTCTCCCCACCAACGACGACTCGAACGCTGTGATGCTTGCGTACTTGACGCAACGACTCAAGGAGGCGCCCGCGTCTGAGAAATATGAGGTGTATGCGGAACTGAAAGCGCATAAGGCGCTTATGGCATCGCAAGCGACGAGTCTTTTGCCTTCACCCACTGCGTCACTCAAAACCATCTCCGACTCCAAGGACGGCGCGCGCTCGGAAACCAAAGAATCTGAAAAATCGCCGGGTACTCCGAAATCGTCCGACTCTGGATCGCGTAGGCGCAATGTTATCAAAATTCCGACTGGGAAAATCAGAACTTCTATGGGTGTTCTCTCGCCCAAAACGATTCAAGAAAAAGTGGATGCTGGTGAGTTGGTGTGCAAAGGTTTTACACCATCGACGCAAAAGACGCTTGAACCCATTGCGGAAATCGCGTCAACTGTCTCAACTCCGCTCTCTTTTAAAGAAATCGCTGAAAAGGCGTCTGCTGAATCGTCGCTCATGCCACCGCCTAAAACCACGCCTGCATCTGGTTCTTAGTCTGAACTATCCAAAGCGCCACCTCGACAGCGTGTGAAATATGTTGAGTCTATAGACGAAATTCCGGCTCCTTACTCATCTGAATTCTACAAGAAAGCTCATGAGGAGCGTTTCAACGAGATGCAAGTCATAGAGATTCACACTGACAAAACTTTCAGCAAAGGACAATTTGAATCCGTTCGAATCACAAAAATGTTGCGTGAGTTGTCTCTGTTTCATGCAGCTGCATTTCCATATCACTACTCAGCCTATATCACTCGTGTCTTCTATGCGTGCATTGATGACGATTTCATCAACAAGAAAAGTCCGAGGTTTGGACGGTTTGTGTTTCGAGGAAAGATTTATAAGTTCCAACCCCGTGAGATCAACGAGTTTCTTAAACGAGCTCACATTCAGTGCAACTGGACGCAACCCACAGAAGAGGTTGTCCAACAAGATTGGAAGATTGGAACCTTCCTAATTGTCGGGAAAAAGAAGACTCAACTCCCGAAAGTTGAAAATCTTACAACTATGTTTGGCTTGCTCACTCGCATTGTGGCTTCGAACTGGTGTCCGCATGCAAACAACAAAACCATCACTCCTCTCATCCTTCATGTTTTATATCGACTTGCTACAAAGCAACAGATCAATGTTGGGTTGCTGCAATTTATTGAGTCGATGGCGGAGATTGTGCGAACGCCAAATGACAAGTTGTCTTCAGAGATGATGCTTCCGTTCCCGTGTCTTATTTTGCACATGTTGTTGAAACAAGAGTTTGAGATCAACCCCGATGACACCGCGGTTGAACATCCCATTACCAAATCGTCTTCAATTCGCATTGGCAAGAACTACTTAACGCAATCGAAGCGTCGCAACGACCTCCCATGGAAGAAATTCATTGACGAGGCCCTTGTGCCAGAGCCCAAAACTCCACCACCATCCCCATCAGAGTCGAAGCGCAAATCTTCGAAGCGAAAAAATGTTAAGGCGCCAAGTTCTCCTCCAGCCAAGCGTCCTAGAATTGAGACACCTAAGATGGAAACTCAGGTTCCCCCGGGCCCGCGCTACACCAGACATCTAATGGATGGCGATTACTCCATCGTGCCGTCCCGCCTGTTGAACGATCTTATCTTAAAATCAAACAACCTTGCTCGGAAGCGCGAAGCTAACATTCGCACTCAAAATGAGGTTCTGGACGCCGAAGATGAGTTCTTTGCGTCTCTTGATCGTTATCATCAGGCGGCGCGTCAAGGGGGAGGAATTGGATGTTCCGGTAGAGAGCCGTTGCGCAACACCTATCTCTACAGCGTTATGATGGATATCATGTGTGACATTGGGATGACAGTGACACTGGAAAACGCTGGAGGGGGTGAAAATGTTCAAGCTACACCATCAACGGATGTTGCTCAGACGGCCAAGCCTATAGCGACGAAGAAATCACTTACTGTTGAGATTCCTACTCCAGGATTCTCAGATGTCGAAGCAGGCGGTTCACAATCTAACATTCCAACTATTGGAAATCCTCTTGTGTCTGCAGGTCTGGAAAGTGACGCTCAAGCGCTGCGCTCGCCACACTCATCTGGTGCCGGCAAAACGCCAACTCTCCAAACGACGAAGAGCGCGATTGAAGCGCAAAAGAGAATGGATAAAGGGAAGGATGTTGTGGTTGAAAGTGATGAGGAAGAAGAAGATGGCGATGAACAATCCGACGATGACGAAGAGTTCACTGAGCCAATCACTCACGGATTGATTGATGAAGATGATGAAGATTGTGTAGACATTGATGCTACTACTGATGACGAAGACGCACAGGAGGCGTCACCATAAACTTTCTATCTTTTTATGATTGAATTTTCCTAAAACTTGGTTTGTAATATTGCATGCATCAAACTCCTATCTCCTGCATGCATATCTCCTGCATGCATGTTTTTGAATTTCGGTTCTACTTAACTCTGAACTTTTCTATGCTTGTGGGTTTTCGAACCTTAAACCTTTTCCTTGCTTTTATGTTGTTGATTGGATTCAAGTTTTTTTTTGGTTAAGTTTGTTTTCTTACTTAGCATATTTTTTCTTGATTCATGATTGTTCGGTTGAGGGGGAGTGTTTTCTAAACTCAACTGTTTCACGAGTTGTGTCAAAAAGGGGGAGATTGTTAATGTATGTTTTGGCGTCGACTCGTTTGTATGTTTGTTGCCTGTTGTGTATGCAGGTAAACAGGTTTGAGCGCACGCCCGAGCGCACGGAACGCCTAAACGCATGGAGCGCCGAGCGCATGAACGCACCAGAGATGAGCGCGCATGAGCGCCCGAACGGATGGAGCGCCGAGCGCACCAGTGAAGAGCGCTGAGCGCATTTGCGCTCCGAGTCGTAGCCGAGCGCATGGATGCGCTCCAAACCGAGTGACGAGCGCATGCGTTGCGCTGCGCTCTCTTGCGCTACACAGGTACAGGCGTCCATCCGGAATTCAGGCGTGCAAGAATCTAAAAGCGCTGTGACAATATTTCTTCCATGCAATGAAGATGACGATGCGTTCAACTTCAACACTTAGAAGAATTTCAAGACCAAGTGAAGTTGAAGCGTTGAGGTGCATTGGAGCTAAGTGTTGAAGCGCACAAGAATTCATGCGCTCAAAGAATTCAAGAATCAAGAGTCGAAGAATCAAGATTCAAGATTCGAAGATTCGAAGATTCCGGAAGCGTGACGTCAAGAATTTCCGTGTGACGTCAGCCCGGTGTTTACACGTGCAAGACGCCTATAAATACCCGTGACCTTGATTTGGAAAATCACTTCTTCCGATACACTTTCCGAATCAGGCCTTTGCTTAGTTTGTTTAGTTAAAGAATTCAGGTGTCGTGTTGTGCGCACCGTGTTTGAGTTTTTCGTTGTAGTGCTGTTCGCTTGACGCAACATACTAGGGTTATGTGACTTAGCTCTAAGCGTTTGAGTGTTAGGATTCTAGAGTGTGGGAGTGCTGCGTCACTTGGACTGCCTCTAGTATTCGTTTTCCTACCGTTCTCTTGTAATAGTTTTCGTTTTATTTTCAATGAAATGAAACCAATTACATAACTTTTGTGTCAACCGTTCTTGGACTACTTTACTTCAAGTTTGCACTGAACCGAGTCGTGTGAGTTCCTGTGCGCTGTGCGCTGTGTGTGTGCGCATTGCATTGCACAGAGTTCGACAAAACAAGTTTTTCTATACTTAGCCAATTTCACGAAAAATTGGTATACTACGCTGAAGACGTAATTTCACAACCGGGCCGAGAAGTAGCTAGATGATGCTCACCTCCATCTCCGGCAACTTCCTCTCTGAGGTCTCGCACAACGTCTCTCGCGATGGAAACTTCAACATACAGGTTTTTTTCCTATAATTATTGATTTGTAATTTTTTTAAATTTTTGTTCCTTAGATATGTTTGATATATTTTGATTTTGATGTTAATTCTTTGATCTAAAATCACAAATTGTGTTTCTGTTTTGTAGATTTCTTGGTAAGTTTCAATTATTTTATGTTTAAATCTTTTTGTCTTAAGTGTTTTTTTAATGTGATTACTTCTCTGATCTAACCTTATATTGTTCTAACCTTACATTATTATTTGTATTTCTTATACTTCTTTGATTTAACTTTTCAATACTATTTTTTTTATCTTATACTACTCATATAAGTTATCATGTTTGAATATGATGCTTTTCTTCAGGTGGTAGAAACATTTCATCAGGTGGCCATCCTCACCAGCCTTCGACTTCTCTGGAGGCATCTTCAGGATTGCAGTTAACCCATATTTATACCATATCTCTGTTTTTGTATTTGAATCATTAAGCGTATGATATCTTTCATTCACACTGATGGTTGTCTGCGTTTAATTCATTAATATTTCGTGATTTGGGAGTAATCTCTCCTCATTTGAAATCGCATGAATAATTTGATTTATGCGTGTGTGTGTGTGTGTTTTGCCATCTTTGAATAAGTTGGACTCTGCAATTTTATGATTTTCGGGTTTTCTTAATTAATTTGTGGTGATTATAATTTGATGTGTATTTTCTATCTGGACAGCTAATATCTACGACAACTTCCTATACATCGATGAAGTTATGCAAATCACCAGCCTTTGATTGAAAACCCAGGCCTTTGAAAACCCAGAACCTCTGCCCTTTGCCTCTCCACGGATGCGCCAGTGGAAGCCCTCACAAACAGCAAGTTTTTTAATTTTAATTATTGTTTATGTTCTCATGAATCTAATTATTTCAAATTTAATTATTATTTCTCTTCTCACGAATCTAATTATTTTGATTTTGTCGTTTTTGTTTGTATTTTTTTTACCGTGACCAATGTAAGTACTTTGATCTTTTATCTCAATTATTTATTGTTAATATTTGTCATTTGATATTTAATCATGTTTTTGTTTCTTAACAGACTTAAGTATATGAAACGGAGTTGCCTTATTCACGTTCAATATTACTTCACTATAGTGTATAAAAAATCCCTAAATAAAACTGAGATATTCGTTTAACCAAAATTTTCAATTTGTAATTGTTGTCAGCCAACTCTCATTGGCGAGATCCAGACACCGATGGGCGAGACGTTAGTTGCATTTATCTATTTAAGGCCATAACAGTGTTTTTGAGTTCTCATGACTTTGGGTGGGAGGTCTCCATTTTAGGCACAATGCAGATTAGAAATAATTCAAAACCTGATTATATTTAAATCATGTATTATTTAATTTTTGTTCTTTTTCATGTTTTTTTGTAGGCATGCATCGTCTATTTTTTGTTTTGCAGGTAATATTGGCAGTGTATTTTTTTCGCGACATCTGATAAATTGGATATTTATGTGGTTATGTGAGGTATGAAACTTTTTAGCACCATAACTCTTTGAATTTGATGATTGAAATATGAGAACATATGTATATGCCTCCCCTCAATTTCTTTAACCATGTATAAACTCAAGTACATCTCATTTAAGAGAAATATGGTTTTATGAAATCTCAGGGAATAATCAATACTCGAAGCAAGCATTTTGAATTATCTGTTTCTTTTTTTTACATGTAATGTTTTATCTTTATAATGAGTTAAAGGTTGGGGACGTATGAGACGGTCGAGGCTGCTGTGTACTCCTTCGACATGGTCGTGTACAAGCTCTGCGGGGAGTTCGCGAGCCTAAACTTCCCAAACTTGCACGACCTGATCCACCGGTTGAGTCAAATAACTTAAAGTGTTTCAATCTTCATAATGTATGGTTCGTCAATTATATATTAATTTCAGATTAATGGTTTTTTAAATATGTTCAAGTAATTAATGTAATAAATATTTAAATTTTTGCAGGTTTGTATGCAAATTGACGATAGAGACTCATCCATAGTATCACTTAATTTTATTGGTGATTTCTTGGACAATTTTCTCTTCAATTTATCTCTTTGAATTTACCTTAGTTTATATCATTCGATGGGTAGTACTTCTTTTAATATATTTGTATGTGTATTTTAATTATTTGTTCAGGATTGTTTATTTGTATTATGCCTTTGTATGCCGTTTTGGACATGATACCCTTTTAGAATATCATCAGACTAACGGTTAGTGGTTACACTGAGGTTAGTATATCTAGATTTCATCATGCATAAATCTATTAATGTTTACATTATGTTGTTTTTGACATGATATATAAACATTGCAGAACCCTATAATTGGATTTAAAAGAAAAATTAGTGATAAAGATTAGAGAATCATTTTTGTAGATTTTGCTGGATTAGTTCATCGGTAAGTTGGTAACAGTTTGACTTTTTGGAAAAGTTAATTGCAACCAATAATCTAGCTACTTATATGATTTTAAATCACTAACATATTAGTTTTATTTTGTTTTATTTATATTTTTCTAATTATTATTTTTTATTTTCTTCATGTCTAATTCATTTTATTTATGTTTTTTACAACTGAAATTATATTTTTCTTTATATTCATTCATATCAGGATTGTTGTTCATACTGTTTAATTCAGTTTTTGTCCCCTTAATTCTCTTGATGAGCTATGCCGGTATAAATAGAGCTATTGAAGTATCTTTTAAATGCAAAGCCTATGAAGTTATTGAGAAATTGGCCTACATGAAAAGAGAGCAGGTGTCATCACAAACACATGTATGCACGCCCACATTAATAGTTCAAATACATTTTATATTATCAGTTTTGAATGATTGAAGGTCTTTTTTTAGCTTCGCCTAGCTAAGCTAATTAAGATGTTACAGTAGTTCGGTGATCTATCTATGCTTCTAAGTACTATTTGCCTTTTTATTATTTTCAAAAGATTGTTTACTATGTTCTGTTTTCGGTTGGAACTGTAAAATTTTGGTTGTAATAAGAGAAGAATGAGTCATGTTTCAGCTATGGAGCAATACATAAGAAAGGATTTGTATCAAATTTCTTATTGCACGCATTTTTTCTTTTTCAAGAAGTCATGTGCGGTTCTCTCTGAAAGTCCAGTACATCATTCTAGCGAGATGCGAAGTACTTTAAAAAATTTACAATTTAATGATTACTTTTTTTGGGAAAAAAAAATTATAATCATTGTGGGGTATTTAATTGTTGTAATTTTATTCTCAAATGCTTAAGCTAATGTGAGATATGATGTCTATAGTATAAATATACTTATAACTGGACAAACTTATTTGACTGTTTTTATATTTTAATTAACAAATATGTACATTTTTTTATTTTATCAATTATGTATTTTTGTGATTTTTTAATTTTGTGATATTTTGAACTTTTTTTGTTATATGGATGAATTTCAATATTTTGAAAATTTATCAAATATTTTTATTTTATTTTATATTATTTTATAATTTATAATATATAATATAATTTTCAAATTACTTAAAATAATCACAAAATGAATTTATAAACTATATATAAAAAATATTTAAATGAATTTTACATTAAAATTAAATCATTTTATTTATCTTGATACGAAATTATTTTAGTACATAGTACCACTGAGATCTTTTCTTTTGGACTTATTCTCAGTACCTTTCACGTCAAACTTATTAAGTTAATTTATTTTGGACTTATTCTCAGTATCTTTCACGTCAAACTTATTAAGTTAAGTTATTTTTAAGTTCCTTTGGACTTATTCATTAGGACTTAGGACCTGATCTTTTGGACTGAAACCGGGTGAACTGAACTGAACTGTACTGAAACGATCTGAACTGAACTGAACTTATTTTTTTATTAAAATAATAATAATTATTATAAATCTTTAAATATTTTTTAAAATATTAATAATATTTTGATATTAACTAGATTGTATACTTAAATTTATTGATTCAAATTATTTTTTATTTATTTTATTTCAATTTATTTTGAAATGAACTTAATCGAATCTGAATTAAAGCGATTTGAACTGAGCTGAACTGAAGCGATCTGAACTGAACTGAAATGGACGGAAATTAAGTCCAAAAGAACATGTCCTTATTCAGTTTGCTTCAGTTCCGGTTCAAACTTATTAAGTTAAGTTCTTTTTAAGTTCCATTGGACTTATTCAGTTTGATTCAGTTCGGACCTATCAACTTAAGTTCAGATCCATTAAGTTTTGTACAATTTTTTTTTTCATTCATATTTAAATGTTTTAAAATTAAATTAAAATTTACTTAATTTCAGTTGAGTTCAATTCAACCATTTTGGTTCAAAAGAACAGATCCTAATACTATTAAAATAGTACAACTAATACTATTCAAATTGTCACATATATTAATTATACTAGATCAATATGGAATTATTAAAATGGTAATTTTATTTATTTTTCATATCTCATAATTAATATACCAAAGATTAATTATGATTTAGTATTTTACTCTTAATAAATCTAATAATATTAATAAACATAATAATTGCCCGTGCATGTGATACAGTGAACAAATGAACAAAAGTACTCATCTAAATGAACAAAAAGGAAGAAAACCGATGATAATTCCAACCTTCAGATTGTTGTCCATCGGTTTTAAGTATTTGCAGGATGAGTTTGATATGCCCGTCGTGATACAATGAATGGATGACGAGAAATTCATGTACAAGAATTTGAAATTTGAGGAATGCATTAGGTTTGAACGGGAACCTGCGGGTTCGACGTTAATAATATTTTTATTTTCTCCAATATTCAATACATGGGATGGTATGTGTATTTCTCTTTTCTATTCTTCTTTTAGTTGTCAAGTTGTCAAGTTTTCTGAAATATTGGTGTAAACATTTAGTTATAGGATTTCGATATGAATATGATTATTCATTCCTTTTTGCTTATGCATGATACAGTAGAGACTTCTACATGAACATATTGAGGATTGAAATTTTTATCGCAAAAAAGTGATTATTAATTTCATAATGCCGACGATATTGCTATTCAACAATTACAATACAGTCAAAATATGATGAATAATTGGTTTTGCAGGTTATGCCTATTTTTGGATCGACTTATTTTTGTCTATGACATGCACATGTACTGCAAAATATTTTCAAGTTCTCATCTCTTCGTATTTATTTTTGTTTTGGTAAGAGATATCTACGCTTATTTATTTCTTATTTCTTGATCCGGCGTAGGTTTGTATCTACGGCTATTCGGCGTATTCAACCAGTTAGTTTGGCCTCAGGGGCTTAGCAAAATCACTCCAAAACCGCAAGAATGAAGGCCGAAAGCACGATAAATCCTCGATATTTTTTGTAGCGCGTAATGTATGCTTTTTTTATCTCTATAGTCTCAATGCATTAATGAGATTAATAAGTTTACATAAACAGTTTTTATTTTCGGCTTAATTAACTCGGCTTAATTAATTAGTATACGTGATGGAAATGTTGTATGTAGGTTCATTATTAATTAACTACCGTTTTTGGATTTTTATCATGGATCACTCAGTTACATTTTAATTTGGATCTTCTTCCATCATAGTGTAGATCAGTTTGAGAGGCTCCTGAAGGAGATGTGTGCTGATAACCAAGGGGATATCCTAATAGAATCAGCAGTAAAAAAGAGCATCGGATCTTAAGGTCTGTATTAATCATTTTATTTATTTTTTTCTTAAATTTATTAATGTATTTTTCGCAATTATAATTCAAATTGTTTATTCTGATATGTAATAATCTGATATGGAACAACACAGATACAATTTGTGTGTACTTTTCAGCCTATAGCAGATTGTTGTATTTAGGGAAGGGTCGTCTGTTACGAATGTTGTGTCCAGAGCAGCGGGTAAAGAGACTATGTTTACAGCCTGGATGATTGCAAACAATAAATTTCAAGGAGCGAAAGAGATAACTTACGCTGAGTTTCCTATGAAATTCGTTTGGGGTGAGAAGGAAAATGCTTGGCGGCCAAGGAAGAGAGGATTTGCTCTCGGGAGATTGAACTATGTACATCCAGGCAGGGGAGAGTTGTATTATATGCGACTTCTGCTGAATGTTGTGAAAAGTTGTGAATCGTATGATGATATTTATTGTTATAACGGGATACGATATGAAACCTTTAGAGAAACCTGTTTCGCCCGTGGTTTGATTGATGACGATAATGAACTTGCTAAAGCCATGGAAGCAGCTGCATTTTGGGGTTCAGAAACAATGATTCGATCTTTATTTGTGAATTTGGTAACTTCTAATTCCGTCAGTCGGCCAGAGTTTCTTTGGGAAAGTTGCAGCCATCTCCTCACACCAGACATCTTAAATAAATATCGTATTCGTTTGGAACGCCCTGGTATAATTATTAACATCTTCAATTCATTCTTTACAGTTTGTTCCCGTGTCGACGACATAAATGCACTATACATCGGGTCTAACAGTCCTTAATATGATTTTTTTTCTTCTCTTTTTTTACAGATTTGATTCTCAGCGACGATCAAATTAAAAATTTGTGCTTGAGGGAAATTGAAGATGTAATGCAAAGAAAAGGGAAACCCCTTTTAGATTATCCCAAGATGCCGTATCCGCAGCACGATGAAGTTATCCGTAGAAATCGCCTTATAGCGGAAGAGATGAATTACGATCGAAAAAAACTTACAGAAGAGCACATCAGGCTGGTCGGAATGCTCAATCGGGATCAAAGCCAAGCATATGAATCGATAATGTCTGCTTTGCACGAAAACAAAGGACAAATTTTCTTTCTATATGGTTATGGAGGAACCGGCAAGACATTTGTTTGGAACACTCTCTCTGCCGCTGTTCGTTCAATGGGACATATTGTGTTGAATGTTGCTTCTAGCGGAATAGCTTCTCTTCTGTTACCCGGAGGCAGGACGGCTCATTCAAAATTTGCAATTCCTTTGAACTTAACCGATGAGTCAATCTGCAATATAAAGAAGAGAACCGAACTCGCAGAGTTGATTCAGCAAGCTAAAATGATTATATGGGACGAAGCTCCCATGACGCATAGGTAATAAAACGTCTCTCATTCTCAGGTTTCATATTTCACAGTGTTTGTATTTTCTTTTGCTGAAAATTATCTAACTGAAGTTGACTTTGTATAATTTTGTAGGCATTGTTTTGAAGCACTTGATCGAACAATGCGTGATATTATGCGAAGTTCTGATCCACGAGCTGATGAAAAGCCCTTTGGGGGAAAGGTTATTGTATTTGGAGGGGATTTCCGTCAAATTTTGCCGGTAATTGCTAAAGGTACGAGACAGAATATTGTTCATGCGACGATTAATTCCTCCAACATTTGGAGAGAATGCAAAGTCTTGAGGTTGACGACTAATATGAGATTGCAGAATTTTGTGGACGAAAATGATTTAATTACTTTAAGAGAATTATCTAATTGGATGTCTTCGATTGGGGATGGAACTATAGGAGACGACAATGATGGGGTTACGGTTCTAGAAATTCCCAATGATCTTCTCATAACCTCTTCCGATGATTTCATCGGTTCAATGGTTCGTGCAATATATCCGTATTTCTCAAATCATATTGGAGATGTGGAATTCTTACAAGGTAGGGCCATTTTGGCCCCGACTTTGGAAGAAGTTGATTCTATTAACGATTATATGGTTTCGATGCACTCTACGGATGAAAGAATATATCTTAGTGCTGATTCGATTGAAAAGTCTGAGGGTGCAGAGAATATGTTTGCAAACATGCACTCCGTTGAATTCTTGAATACCATCAAATGCTCAGGGTTGCCGAATCATCAGTTGAAGTTAAAGGTTATTTCTATCTTATTTGTAAAGTTTTTATGTTTGTTCGTAATATAAAATATAAATGGATGTTATGCTGCTTAATGTTTATATTAAATGATATCTTCTTCATAAAATGAAAATGTAGATTATTTTATTTATTGTTTATGCTTGATGCATATGAACATGATGTTTAGTTATTGATGTTTACTGTTTATTTCTTTGTTTAGGTTGGTGTTCCGGTGATGTTGATACGAAATATGGATCACTCGGCAGGACTGTGTAATGGAACTCGATTGGTGGTAACCAAACTTGGGACTTATGTTATAGAGGCACGAGTCTTGGGAGGCAAAAACGCGAATGAAATTGTGTATATTCCCAGGATGACGCTTAGTCCTTCTGATTCGAGGATTCCATTTAGATTTCAACGAAGACAATTCCCGTTGATGATATCGTATGCAATGACGATCAATAAAAGCTAAGGTCAATCGTTGACAGATGTTGGTGTGTTTTTTAAGAAGCCGGTTTTCACTCATGGGCAACTGTACGTTGCTGTTTCAAGGGTGACGAATAGAAATGGGTTAAAAAATTTGTGTTGTGACGAGAATGGTAAACTTACAAACAAAACAAATAATGTGGTTTTTAAGGTGGTCTTTCAAAATTTGTAATAAAAGTTTTGAATTTTGCCTTTTAATGTTTCCTTTAGAGAATATAAATGAAGTTCAATCATGTACTTTACGATTGTAATTTATGTTTTAAACGAAAACAAATTATTTTAAACGATATTGTAGAGAGCTATATACGTAAAATCACGAGCACCGCAAGATCAAGGGCAAATTTTTCCATCAAGTGGAACGTCGTATCACGTGCATCGCACGGGCAAGAGGACTAGTAGGTTCAATAAAACTAAAATATTATAAAAAAAATTATTATAATTCACAAATCACGTCAAATATCATTTTTATTAACCTCTTTAACACAAAAAATATCGTTTTTAACTTTTGTAACCAATAAAAACGTTAAATTCGCAACGAAACGAAAAAAAACATTATTTTAATTTTTTTTAATTAAAACCGCTTAGACCCGATTAATCTCCGCCTAGCCTGCCTAAATTCGTCTGGACCCGCCTAACCGTCTAGAAAGGAAAATTCGGGCAGTTTACCCGGCCTAGGCCCGATTTTTAGAACACTGTTTGTGCATATATATATATATACACTAGAGGCTATCGTCATGGCAAGAAGGGCTACGACTTAACAATAACAAAAAATACTCACCACACAATTTTATGTGTGGACACAACTCTTGCTAGTAGCATGAAATTTTCCGGCTTAAATTGAAAATTGAAAATTGTGAAATAGTATTAAGTTTAAGGCATAATTCAAAACTGTTAGAGTTAAGTTTAAGAGTATCTTCAATCGATATCAAAAACTTATTTTGGAGTAAGGAAGATTTTTCAACCTATACCAAAATGTAAACATATTATTAGTTTTAGGGTAAGACCCACACAAACTTACAACAATAAATATTCTTTATTTTATGAAAAAAGGTAAAAAACTTTAAATAGATAACTTACAACAATAAATATTCTTTATTTTATAAAAGGGTAAAAACTTTAAACTATCAAAGTTTTCGTAAAAATTATGGTTTACTCTCAAACCTTTAATAAAATACATTAAACACTCAAAACTTTGATACAGTTCCATTTTACCCGAATTCAATTATTTTAAGATTTAAAATATTAAAAAAATTAGTAATAAATGTATTTAACCTAAAAAATTCATAAAAAAATATATATATCAATTTTAAAAAATACAACATTTTTTTATATTTTTTATTTTACTTTATTTAAAAATTTGAATTGATAAATAATTTAATTTATAATTTTTGAAACCTTTTTTTAATTTTTATGATACAAAATAAAATAAAATAAAAAATTTAATTTTTAAAATTAAAAATAATGATATAATATAATGAGTATTAATTTCAAATTTTAAATTAAATAGGAGTATTATTTAAGAAAAAATATACTTTGAATTATAAAAAATATATTTAAAATTTGTATTAATTAATGATATTGTCATTTTTATTTGGTTTTTTAATTTTTCAAATATTATTTTAATTCATATTATCAAAATGAATAAATAAATAAATTATTTTAAATAGATTTTTATTTATTTATGACATATTTGGAAGTAAAATACATTTTTAACTAAAGAATTTAACATCTTAAATATTAAAATAATAAAAATTGTGTAAACTTCAATTTTTATCAAAGGTTTGAGTATATAATTTATTTTATCAAAGTTTTGGGGGTTAAAGTGCAACTTTTACCTAAGCTTTGAGGGTTAAATGTTTTTCACCCTTTATAAAAATGTCATTTCTCTATCACCAATTAATAAAATTAATATATAATTTTTTAATTTCTTATTTTTTATGTAATTTATTTTATTAATCATATCATTAATAATTAAAATAATTTATCTCTATTAATAAAATAAAAATAAATATCACAATATAAAATTTTAATAAAAAAAATATATTTTATTTAGTATTTTATTATATTTATTATGTTTGAAATTTTAAATTGAAAATAATATTTATTATATTTTTTAATGATAATAGTTAAAATTAAATTATAAATTTATAAAAATATTGATTATTAATAAAAATAATATAAAAAGTGACATAATATTAATATTTCGAGAAGATTCTTTTTAAGTATGAGTATTGATTTCTCGATTTGAGTCAAATTACTGTAAACTTAAAATTAAATTTACTTTTGAGTTTAAGTTTTAATGTTCGGTTGGAAATGGCCTAAGGCAAACCGCAAAATAATATTTACAAAATTTGGGAACTATTCTTGTATTTTATTCAACTTTCCCTTTTTTTCTTCGTGAACTTTTTGTTGCGTTATTCAGATCAATTTGATCCGCTGTCATTCCATCGAGTTGCTCGATCCATCAAACACATTATTTGTGGGATTAACAAAAATCGGAGTTCCTGGAGTACTGCATTCAGAGATTGGCAAACTTGAATTCTGAGTTTGTATGCTTTCAAAGCCGCTGGAAGTTGATGGCTGTTTGATTTTTGTTTTAGAAACACTTTCATGAAGCAGGTATATGTTGGGAGATGGAGTCGAATCGAGTCGAAAACGGAGGAAAAACGAAATCGGGACGAAGTTGGGCACCTAGCACCCGCTAGAGAAAGCTAGCGCCCGCTAGGTGTGACCAGGCTTGGGACGCAGCGGAGGTAGCAGTCGCTACCTAAATGTAGCACCCGCTACATGGCAGATTTCTGCCAGCGAGTTTTTACTTGTGCGCTATGTTTCGCGGATTTGTGTCCTTTTTCAGCGTGGACTCCTACCTAAATTGGGATTAGGGTTTCTCATGTATTTAGGCCTATAAAAGAGAGTCTCCAACTATGTAATTAATCATGATGATAGCATCATCGAGAGAGAATACTAGACAGATAGAATAGACGAGAGCGAGAATACTGTGATACGTGTGTGCGCGTTTGTAAACTCCCGGAGTCGTCTATTATTATTCTAGTGAAAGATCTGCAGCGGCGAGAGTGGACGTAGCCTATTTGGGTGAATCACTATAAATTCTTGTGTTCTTTTATTCTCGTTTATTTTTCGTTCGTGTTTGTTTATCGTTTCTTGTAGACAGAATTGGGCGCAAATCCCAACAGTATACTGTCTATTTTTGACAGTTACTTCAATTTTCATTGACAACAAATTATGTATAAAAGTTCGGGTTAACATTTTAGATTTCAAAGAAAATAAAAATAAATTTATGGCATATTATTGTAAACAAAACTCTACTAATCGGACATGGACAACATAGCGTCTGCCACAGAATTTATCTGACAACCGAAAAGTAAGCCGCAAGCTGTCATTTTAAAAAATGCTCTGGTTTGTCCCCAAGAGCATAGCCGAGTGGTAAGGCCTGTGATGATGTGGGTGTAATTCCCCGGCGACGCAGGGTTCGAATCTCGGGTGGGACAAATTTTCATTGAAATATTATGAAGGTTTGTCCTGGGGTTCGACCTGTTGGCTCTCTCGCACAGGTGTCTGCTACTCGGGCACATTCCTCGATTTACATCCTACCCGATCGAGGGATCTCCGATCGGGTGGGGTGGAATTTCTCGTCTCTCCTCATAAAAAAAAAAAAAGCTCTGGTTATAAGACTTTATTGTTAGAACATTTTCATTGTTAACATATGAAGAATTACCTAAGCTCTGTGAGACAGCGTTTCTTGCAGGACATGCACATTATCATATAAGTTGGGTCTGCGTCTAACGCCTTCTTACAGTGGCCACAAACGACAGGGCAAGGACCCTTAGCACCATTTTTATATTCAAGTTCACCTCTTACTCAAGCAGTGGAACAAAATAATGAACAAAAATTATGTAAACTCTGCAAAACTGCAAAATCAATAAGAATCATTTTTTGTAATTAATTCAAATCTCGGGATAATTTTTTTAACTATCCCAAAGAGTAATATATTGATAGATAACAAATTATGAAAATATTTAGGAAATACCATCTTCTTCTGCATCAAAATCATTTTGCGCTGCTAAATTGCAATCATTATTAAAATACGACGCAAGACCTGACTGACATGAAGGCCCAAGTTAAAGAAGTCAAAGCGGGGCCCGGCAATATTCAACGAACAAGAAGAATTTGAAATAAAATAAGTGAAAATTTATGAGTATTACTCACACGTGAATATCTCTCCAGATTATACAGGATCAATAACAAAAGAGTCACCATACAATTTTAAGATTAATGCGAACCAGGCAGCTCCATTTCTCATCCTAATACTGAGTTGAGTTTATCTTCAGAGCAAGAATACAATAGTGCCCCTGGTTATCAACTCATCAAACCAAGTTTTTCAACGATCTCAGTAAGTTTGCCAGGGTCACATATTTCACTATTCCATCGAATATTTCGACACGAAACAAACAAGCTTTCGTCGATCCACATACCACAAGACTAATCAATCAAATTTAACTAATTCATATTATCCAGAAAAATGGGAAAAACACACCTAAAGAAATACACTGTAAATACTCATCTCATCAGCTGTAATTATAGCTTGGATATGCTACAAGCACACACAAATTAAAATCGGTGAGCACATAAATTAACATAATTCAACATCAGAAAGAAAAAAAAATCAAAAACCCAAAATTCGAATAATAAAAAACCCAGAAACCAAAAACAATCGATTTATTTCAAATTTCATTGGTCGATTTGTCGGAGAAATAATATTACTTTGATACAACAAAAAAAGCAACAAACAGCATCCGGCAAATAGCTTTTCTATGTATCAAAAATGCTTCTCAAGTTCTAACAAGTAATAAGAGTAATAATAAAATAAGTGTTTGTTGTTCAGATTCATCTGCCTAGTATGAAAAAACATAAATACTCGGTATTGTATTGCTTGATAAGAAAAGATCGGTCGCATGCCAAAATATCACCAGCTTTTAGGTTGAAACACAGAGAGTTGTCATCAATTTAAAGAAAGTCATCGATACAGTCGCCATATATCTTGCTAATTTTGTTGGGACCATTCCACCTCCGCGTAGGAACCTCCATCCTCGATGGCAACCTCAGCCGTGGAACTCCAACTCGATTGGAACGAGGGACACGAGGGACGTGGGCCCCATCACCAGTAGAACAAATAGCAGCAGGTAAGGCAGTTTGCTTGGCCCCATCAGCTTCTTTGTTTACGAGCCGCCCATCATAATCACGCAGCTCTGTTCAGAAAAGCAAACAATGAAAATAATCGCAACCAATTAAACTAGTACTAAAATACTATCATAGAAGATTAACCAATAAACCATTTTTCTTTTGCCTAAAAGACAAGATTTGCAAGAACAATGACCTCAAGATAATTTATTGAGAATAGGATTTAAAATGGTATAAAATAAGTTGTTGTACATCATCAGTGTGAGCAAATAGAGTGCAACTTACATAACAACTTAGTAACTGTAGCATTACTCTTAAAATAGTATCACTGTCCTCATCGACATAAATAGTATCATTAAAAAATGGGCAAACGAATAAATTATAGAGGGAAAATTCTCAATATCTAGCACTACTAGAAAAACTTATGATGGGCAATTGTCTACCTTTGACCATCTAGGTTCGCCAATACTCATCACGTGTACAGAGAGACAAAAGGAGCATGAGTTTCATGTTAGATATTTTCCAAAAGTGAGGAATTTTAAATATTTATTTTAAAATACAAGTCGAAACTCTAAATTCACAACAAGGTAAATGAAGTACTGACACGTGCATAGAAAGAAAAGAAAGTCAAGATTGATAATGGGATAAAAAAAACGTACCCGGCGATCCGCGATCCATGACCATAATGACACTTATCACCAAATGTACACCACCCATTTATCTCCCACTTGTTACACAATCTTGTCTTCCAATTTGAACTCTTTAGGATACATTTACTTCCAAATCCAAGAACTAAACAAATTACCTCTGACTTTCGCTCTTCCCGACTCTCCTCGCCAATGAAATAACAATTCTCGTCATAATCACTACCTTCTCGGCCAAGAAATCTGTGAAGTGCTCACTCATGTGATTAGGCAATTTTGTTGATTGCATTTATTCTCATTTAAATGCAACTCTTGGAAATGCAATCAACAAAATTGACTAATCACATGAGTGAGAACTTCATAGAGTTCTTGGTCGAGAAAGGTAGTGAGTATGACGAGAATTGTTATTTCATTGGCGAGAAGAGTGGGGAAGAGCAAGAGTCGTAGTCAATTTGTTTGGTTCCTGGATTTGGAAGTAAATGTATCCTAAAGAGTTCAAATTGGAAGACAAAATTGTGTAACAAGTGGGAGATAAATGGGTGGTATAAATTTGGCAAAAATTATCCATAAGATTGTACATCAATCTGAATCCAGTGAAATCAACCTCTTAAACAGTTTCACCATTAAAATAAGATGGAATTGAGGGAGCCAAATGATTCCGCGAAAACCTTGAAATCCATGTAATTAATGTCTCCGTAAATTAGATCCTTCTTGAGTAAAACAAAAGGGCGATTATTAAAGCGATCTAAAACTTCAAAACATGTACACGAAAAAAAGATGTAAGATCATTTCACCTTTGTCAATGGAGTATTCATCCGTGTCAGCTCGATGCCTTCATCAGAAATTATAATCTGTTGTCCGTCAAGACCTCGGCGGCGGCGGCGCCGCCGCCCCTTCGCTAAGCCTCTTTTAGTCTTATATTTACAATGAGAATTAGGGTTCGTTTATTTAACATCTAAAGCAACATTTTTTTCTTAGAGTAGCATAAAAATTACTTAATTTAAACTATACCGTGTTTTACATTGTGGGAATATGACTTTTTATGCACAATTTTAACAAACATGAGAATTTTGCCCACTTCCAAAAAAATATGAGTATTTTACACAAACTACACTTGAAATCTCTTAAATACCTTTACTTTTTATTTTCACTCAAAAAATTCAATAAAAATTCAAAACAAATCATAAAACATAAATAAAAAAAAGTGGGGCCCACGTCTAACAAAAAATCAGATTTTTTGGTTGGTGAAAGAGTAAATCCATGCATTAACTCATGCATATCACCCCCCTCAAACCTCAAACCCTACATTTTTTTCAAAACACAAACCCAATTTCTCTAAAAGTCTCTCACAAAAACAACTCTACATTTTAGCTCCGTTCGAATCTACGTTGGAAGAGCTGGGTTCGCCGGCCGAAAGGTACGTCGAAAATCGCCGTTTCTGTTTTTTTTTTTTCGATTTTCTGCTCAAAATCATAACTACACGGTGGCTACACGGTGGGCAGCTTCGACCGTGTAGCCACCGTGTAGCTATGAAGATTATCCGGTCACTGCCCGGTAACACAGCAGGGCACTACACGGTAATCCCGGTCACCGTGTTCCGAGA
>JACOMQ010002257.1:0-25034 GCA_014843705.1 Euphrasia arctica
TACACGGGGCTTTACTGATTTGCGGAAAGTGCAAACGCCTCGGCCAGCAATCTGAAGTTTTACTTTCCGTATTTCCTTTGTTATTACTTTCGTTGTCGACTAATCCCGTCTACATTTTTTCTAACAAAACAAACATTGATATGCTGAGCGGATTGCCGGATGAGGTCCTGTGTCACATTCTCTCTTTCCTTTCAACGAAGCGCTCTCTGTGTACCAGCGTTCTTGCTAAAAGATGGAGGTTCCTGTGGGCCCACGTCCCTAATTTACAATTTTACCAATATAATTTCAGAGTTGACAGTGAAACACAGCCTTTGGACATCATGAGCAGGGTTTTAATGCTGCACGAAGCGAAAGTCGTGAATACTTTTAGTTTCAGGCTCTCCCATCTGAACGGCTGTGGGTATCAACTGTTGACATTGATTATCCACCTCGTTAAGCGAAATGTCCGTAATCTTTATCTTGAATTCGATTGTGAGAATGAAGATGTCGCGTGCACTGTTCCAAGGCTCCTCCTCACCTGCAAAACTCTTGTCGACTTGAAGCTTGTTAATTGCGGAGTGATCTTCTCTATTGGGGAACCCTTTTTGCCTAGCCTCAAGAAACTTAATCTTAGTTGCGTGGAGTATGAGGATGAAAAATCCCTTCCTCGTTTGCTTTCTGGTTGTCCTATGCTTGAGGAGCTGATTGTCTATGACTGTTTTATGGGGTTAGAAAAGAGTTTGGGTTGCGTTATTGTATCTTCACCCACTATAAAAACGCTGATTGTGGTTTTCTCTTGGAGTTATGAATGGTATCCTGAGGAAAGGTTAAGAATAGATGTTCCCAACCTCATATATCTTAAGGTGGATTGTTGTGATTTGGAGTGTGTCAAAAGTTTGAGTAAGACTATGACCTCTTTAATTGAAGTAGACATTACTGTTTACGGAGGTATGCATACCTGTCACATCGATTGCACCATACATAGCCGTTCAATTGAGTTTCTTAGTTGTCTCAGCCATGTCAAGTGCTTCAAAATCACCTGTGAATTTCAATTCATTGTACGTTCTGATTCTTTCACTAACCTTGTTCCGCACATGTATATTTATAACTTGCTCGTGGTTTTAAACCTGGTTTTCTTTGCAGCTTGTTGCTATAGTAGGAACTGCTTCATTGCCAAAGTTTGTTCATTTAACCAAACTCAATCTTGATTTGGTTGTTGACTTTAATGATCTTGTTGAGTTCCTTGAAGCTGCCGATAATCTTGAAGTTCTTATTGTGAGTGAAATTGAGTTTCGCAATTTATACGGAAATTGTTTTTTTTAATGATTTCAATGTTTTGGCCATCAGATTCATTTAAGCGGGACGCTCACCTACAAGGAGCCAAAACGAGTGCCTCCATGCATGTCATCACGTTTAAGGACTGTTCGAATGTATCAATTCAGTGCTTGTGAGGATGCTTATGACACTGTGGGATATGTTTTGAGGAATGCCCGAGCGCTCGAGAAGATGGAAATAGATCCGGCAAGGCATATTTCTTGCGACAAGGTTAAATTGATTGATGCGCTTCGGAGGATCTTATTGTTTGAGCGAGGTTCTACGTCATGCCAGCTTGCCTTCAACACAGATTAAATAGTCGGCCGACATGATCAATGCAGTGGAAAACATTACTAAAAATTAATTTTGAGAAGCAAAAGAATCAAGTGAAAGTTACATAGCTCTTGGCTTGTTTATTAATGTGAACAATAATGCTTTATCACTGAGTGTTCGTATTTTTTTTAATTATGACTAATTGAATTAGTTTTTTAATTGTCAATTCTAATTAGCTTAAATTAAAATTAATTTTGGTTATGTTTAGTTGATTCGGTATAATTTTATTTTTTTCTATTAAACTATTATGCCAAAAAATTACTCTACTTTCTTTTTACTATACTTTTTTTTTCTATTTCTCGGTTGATTTTTTTTAATTTTCAATTCTGTTTTTCTTAAATTAAATTAATTGAGGTTATGTTAGGTTGGCTTGGTATAATTATATTTTTATTAAAATACAATGACAAAATATTATTCTTATTTTGTTTTACTATACTTTTTTTTATTTAACACCTTCTTTTTCTTTTGATTTGAAACTAGTTAAATTAAAATGATTAATTGAATTGATTTTTTTTATAAAAATAATACTAATATTTTTTATAAATATTAATAATATTTTAACATTAATTAAATTATATATTTGAAATTATTGATTCAAATTATTTTTTTATTTATTTTATTTTAATTATTTACTCTTTTAGTTGTGGTCACATAATATTTAATTGCTCTTAATTAATGTATCTTATTATTAGAAAATAAAGAATATTTTAACGTTAACTTAAATAGAGTTATTTATTTTGTATAAATATTTCGCACTAATTTGCCTGCTGCAAATAGTTACAAAAGTACAAATTGCAAAATTAGGTTTAGATTTAAATATTTCTCCCCCAAATTTATCCTCATCCTTCCGCGTTGCCTTCTCCTTCTTCCGGCGGTCTGAACCGGAGTGCTCCGATTGTCCACGCTCCGAACCCGGATCCGATTCGCAACAACCCCTTCTTACCTGGAGCGAGGTTTGGGTTTCAACCTCTGTTTTGAATGCCCTAGTTTTTGTTCTCAATTTCTCATTTCCAACTACAAATAAGATTATCAAACTGATTTCTTTTTTTCATTTGCTAATTATTTATAACTTGCTCGTAATCTTTGCAGCTTGTTCGCTTAGTTGGAACTGGTTCGACGCCAATGTTTTTTAATTTAACCAAACTCCAACTTGATTTCACCGTTGACTCGACGTTGACTCGAATCATCTGGTTAAGTTCCTAGAAGTTGCCGATAATCTTGAATTCCTTATTGTGAGTCAAATACGATTTTGCAATTTATAAGGAAATTGTTTTTTTTTTATTTTTTTATTATTATTGATTTCATTGTTTTTGCCATCAGATTAATTTAAGCAAGACG
Source organism: Euphrasia arctica (assembly GCA_014843705.1). Taxonomy (NCBI): domain Eukaryota; kingdom Viridiplantae; phylum Streptophyta; class Magnoliopsida; order Lamiales; family Orobanchaceae; genus Euphrasia; species Euphrasia arctica. The sequence continues at coordinate 2,965 of JACOMQ010002257.1, forward strand.
CTCCCCTACAAGGAGCCGAAACGAGTGCCTCCGGGCATGTTATCGAGTTTAAGGATGGTTAGAATGTATAATTTCAGTGCTTGTGAGGATGCTTTTGAGACGGTGAGATATGTCCTGATGAATGCTCGAGCACTGGAGAAGATGGAGATACATGTCGAGGATGGTTCCTCCGACAAGGAAAAGCTTGGTGCCTTTCGAAGAATCTCGTTGTTTGAACGAGGATCTATGGCATGCCAGCTTGCCTTCAACAACGCAGATTAAACCCTACGCAAGTGACGTGATCAATACAAGGGATATAACAAAATAAGTCTGAAGTCACATTATGTGAATAATAATGCTTTGATGCCCTTTGGAATTTGTTTTGATACATTCTCATTAGCTTATTTATTTTAAAGTTCAAACTCAAATACAACTCCATCTTTGAATGCAAAAGCATGAATGGAACACAGTATTTATTTATGAGTAATTTTATCTACTCATCTAATCTTATGTAAAATCTTAATTAGGTAAAAAGATAAAATTATAATTGTATTTTAATTGGGAAATAATATTTAGAAAATGGTCTAATAAATGATAAGGAAGATAAAGAGTTTTCTAGTTAACATTAAAACTTGCATTATAAATGGAGTAGGTCACTTTTGAATCGTGTTACTCCAAACACGGATCCGAATACGAATCGACACTCCCCTTTTTACCTGGCGTTGGAGTTGGAGGTTTGGCTTTCACTCTGTCTCATTGTTTTAATTTCAGCTATTCTCGTCACTTTGTTTATATATGGAGTTGTAATTTCGAAGATTAATCGAACTTCTTTTTTCTTTTGCTAATTAATTATGTTTATAAAACCTATTTAGTTACTAGGGTTATAATCCAGTTCTGGAAATGGGGAAAAGAAAAACAAACATCGATATGCTCAGCAGATTGCCGGATGAGGTCCTGTGTCACATTCTCTCTTTCCTTCCGACGAAACTCTCTGTGTGTACCAGCGTTCTCTCAATAAGATGGAGGTTTCTGTGGGCCCACGTCCCTAATTTAGAATTCCACGGATATCATTATAGTAGTAAAACACTGGATTTGTATATCATAATCAGGGTTATAATGCTACACGAAGCGAAAACCGTGAATACTTTTAATTTAAGTCTCTCCAATGTGAAGAAGGGCTGTGCGTATCTACTCGAGACGTTGATTATCTACCCCCTCAAGCGCGGTGTCCGAAATCTTAGTCTTGAATTATATTTTAAGCTTGGGTGTTATATTGTGTGCACTTTGCCGAGACTCCTCTTCACCAGCAAAACGCTTGTCGACTTGAAGCTTGATTTTTATGGGGTTATTCCGTCTACCGGGGAAATGTTTCTGCCTAGCCTCAAGAAGCTTAATCTTATTAATGTTGTGTATGAGAGTGACCAATCCCTTCCACACTTGCTTTCTGGTTGTCCCGTTCTTGAGAAGCTGATCGTAGATGTTTATTTTAGGGACGGACAAAAGAATTCAGGTTGCGTTATTGTATCTTCACCCACTATAAAAAAATTGATTGTTGATTTCTCTCAGCTAGACGACGAATATTTCCCAGTTGAAATGTTGATAATAGATGTTTCCGCCCTCGTATATCTTAAGGTGAATTATTGTGATTTGGAGCGTGTCAAAAGTTTGAGGAAGACTATGACCTCCTTAATTGAAGTGGAAATTATTTTAAGTCAAGATTGGCATGATTGTGATACCGATTGCACCGAGCATGGTCGTTCAATTGAATTTCTTAGTTGTCTCTCTCGTGTTACGCACCTAAATTTCAAAAGTGATTGTTATGAGACGGTACGTTTTGATTTTTACTAGTCATCTCGTTTTGTCTATCTGTATATTTATACCCTTTTTGTGGTTTTAAATCTGATTTTCTTTGCAGACTCTTCACTTAGTAGGAACTTGTTCAATGCCAAAGTTTGTTAATTTAACCAAACTCAAACTTGATTTGACCGTTTACTGGTTTGATCTTGTAAAGTTCATTAAAGTGGCTGATAATCTTGAAGTTCTTATTGTAAGTAAAATTGGAGTTTGGCATTTACATTGATTTTTATTTTTATTTGTTTTTTACTTATATCATTGTTTTGGCCATCAGATTAGTTTACACGGTATGCCTTCCTACAAGGAGCCAGAACGAGTGCCTCCATGCATGTTGTCACGTTTAAGGACTGTTAGAATGCTTTGTTTCAGTGCTTATGAGAATGGTTTTGACATGGTGAGATATATTTTGAAGAATGCTCAAGTACTAGAGACGATGAAAATATCTCCCTTACATAATTCCTCGGACAAGGAAAATCTTGATGTGCTTCGGAGAATCTCAATGTTTGAACGAGGATCTAAGTCGTGCCAGCTTGACTTCAACACAGTGTAGTAGTGAAACACATCCTTTGGACTTCATGTCAGAGATATAGTAGTGAAACACATCCTTTGGACATCATAGGCAGGGTTGTAGTACTTTTTGGCTCTCCAATGTGAAGGGATGTGTGAACTAAGGTTCGAAATCTTTATCTTGACGAGACGTTATACAACGAATATATCTATCAGTCCTGTATGTATTTATCAGAGAGAGTAAGATTTTTCTTGGTGTTGGCAAGTCGGAGAGAGTAAGATTTTCATTGGTGTTGGCAAGTTAAAACTGGTAATCTCTAGTTGTCTAAGCATGAATTTTTATTAGTATTAAAATTTTACATAAAAAAACACAATTAATCCTCAAAATATCTAACATATTTTAAAATATTACTCTTCCATTTTCAATTTCGATTTATTTTATTTACAACTACACAAACAAATATACTGTAACTACATATAAGTATTAAATTATTTATGTGAGACGAGTATTATTTTGATTTGAATTAAATCAAATTCAATAGTAAAAATAAATATTTATACATTTTTAAAAAAATATATGAATGATATTATAGAAATTTAGACATAAAAATTTTATTGGTCCCATAAATGTTGCCTTTTTTCGATTTGGTCCCACAGACATACGCGTTTTCAATTTAGTCTCAAAAAAGTCGAATTGAGTTTCAATTTAATCCTTTTGGCCGGAAAATTTAATTTTGGCAGGAATATGACCACGTGACCCGCACGTGATCGGAGGAGCGGCCATGGTTGCTGACTCAGCGACACGTGTCAGCAGACCATTGGCTATCATTTTTTTTTTAAATCGAAATACAAAGCTTATACCTTGATTTTTTGATTTTTAAAAAAAAGAAAAATACGCCAGAAATACGATTTCATATACGGGAATTAAAAATAAAAGAAAAAAAACATCTTTGTATTTTTCGATTTGGTCCCACAGACAAACGCATTTTCAATTTAGTCCCAAACAAGTCGAATTGAGTTTCAATTTAATCCTTTCTGGCGTATTTTTCTTTTTTTTTTAAATAAAAAAATCAATGTATTTATGTATTAAGCTTTGTATTTCGATTTTTTTAAAAAAAAGACGATAGCCAATGGTCTGCTGACACGTGTCGCTGAGTCAGCAGTCATGGCCGCTCCTCCGATCACGTGCGGGTCACGTGGTCACATTCCGGCCAAAATTGAATTTTCCGGCCAAAAAGGATTAAATTGAAACTCAATTCGACTTGTTTGGGACTAAATTGAAAACGCGTATGTCTGTAGGACTAAATCGAAAAAAGCCAACATTTATGGGACCAATAAAATTTTTATCTCTAGAAATTTACAAGAAGTTATTTATTGGAGTATAATATTATAGAATGAACTAGATTCTAAACCATTTTAGGTTTAGCTGGCGTTGGAGGTTTGGCTTTCTCTCTCTGTCATTTTAATTTAGAAGTGATTGTTATGAGACTGTACGTTCTGATTTTTTCTAGTCATCTCGTTTTGCATGTCTGTATATTTATACCCTTTTTGTGGTTTTAAATCTGATTTTCTTTGCAGTCTCTTCACTTAGTAGGAACTTGTTCAATGCCAAAGTTTGTTAATTTAACCAAACTCAAACTTGGTTTGACCGTTTACTGGTTTGATCTTGTAAAGTTCCTTAAAGTGGCTGATAATCTTGAAGTTCTTATTGTAAGTAAAATTGGAGTTTGGCATTTACATTAAGTTTTATTTTATTTTGTTTTTTTTTACTTATATCATTGTTTTGGCCATCAGATTAGTTTAGACGGTATGCCTTCCTACAAGGAGCCAGAACGAGCGCCTCCATGCATGTTGTCACGTTTAAGGACTGTTAGAATTTCCTGTTTCAGTGCTTATGAGGATGGTTTTGACATGGTGAGATATATTTTGAAGAATGCTCAAGTACTCGAGACGATGAAAATATCTACCTTCCGTAATACCTCCGACAAGGAAAATCTTGATATGCTTCGGAGAATCTCATTGTTTGAACGAAGATCTATGGTGTGCCAGCTTGACTTCCACACAAATTAAATCGTCGCCGACTTGATCAATAAATTAATTTTGAGAAGCAACAGGATTAAGTCGAAGTCAAAGGCCACTTTGGCTTGTTGTGTAATGTGAACAATAATGCTTTGTAGTATTTGGATTTTTAATTTAGAGTAACTATATACTATAGTATTTCCTGTTCATTTTATTTGACCATATTTTTTTCTACTACATTATTTTAGTTGTTTAGATAATGCTGTACTATTTACTTGAACTTATGAGAAATCAATTTTTTTCTTTCATCAAGTATGTTCAAGGATGATTAAGAATTACTATAAAAAAAAAGTAAATAGGTCACTAATTAATTACTTCCAGCTGTCAAACTGGAGAGAAGAGATGGAAACGTTGATATGTAAAGCGGATTGCCAGATGATGTCTTGTGTCACATTCTCTCTTTTCTTACAACGTATAGTTGTGTGCGTATCGGCGTTTCGGGCAAAGAGATTGAGGTATCTTTGGACCTAAGTATTAAAATTTGTCGACTTTAATTTTATCATTTCAGAGATATAGTAATGAAACACATCCTTTGGACATCATAAGCAGGGTTGTAATACTTTTTGACTCTCCAATGTCAAGGGCCTTGCGTATCTACTTGATTATCGCGAAGTGTTCAAAATCTTTATCTTGAGACGTACAACGTACATATCTATCATTCCGAATATAAAAAAAAGGGAGGAGAGATCATTTAACCAAACTCCAACTTAATTTCAACGTTGACTCGAGTTATCTTGTTGAGTTCCTTGAAGCTGTTGATAATCTTGAAGTCCTTATTGTGAGTCAAATTCGATTTTGCAATTTATATGGAAAATTTATTTTGTTTTACTGATTTCAATGTTTTTGGCCATCAGATTAATTTAGGAAAGGCGCCAGATACGCTACCCTACGAGGAGCCGAAACGAGTGCATCCGTGCATGAAGTGTTACAATGTATAATTTCAGTGCTTTGTGACTTGTGAGGATGCTTTTGAGGAATGCTCGAGTGCTCGAGACGATGGTGATATAATCTTGTTGTTTGAGCAAGGATCTACATCATGCCAGCTTGCCTTCGACACAGATTAAATAGTTTTTAATTATCAATTCTAATTTACTTAAATTAAATTAATTGAGGTAATATTTGGTTGATTCGGTATCATTAATTTACATTCGTTTGATTCTTTACTTTTTTTTGTTCTTTCTATTTATCTTTAATTGGAGATTGATAATATTTATTTGTTCTTTTTAAATGATCTTATAATTAATTAGTAAACAATTTAAATAGAGTTATTTTGTATAAATAAATATTTCTCACTAATTTGAGTGCGAATAGTTAAAACTTAAAAAGTACAAAATGCAAAAGTTAATTTAAATTACGTTCTGCCTCAAATTTATCCTCTCATCCTTCCGAAGCCCTCTCCTTCTTCCGGCGGTCGGAATCCAAGTGCTCCGATTGTCCAATCTCCAAACCCGGATCCGAATCACAACAGCCCCTTTCTCACCGAAGTTGAAGGTTCGGGTTTCTCTCTCTCTCTCTCTCTCTCTCTCTCTCTCTCTCTCTCTCTCTCTCTCTCTCCTTTTATTTTCAGCTACTTTTTTATGTAATCAGTTAGTCGTGTTATAATTCAGCTACTGCGAACCGAATCACAACTGCCCCTTTTTACCCGAATCACACATCGTCTTTTTTATTTTCAGATACTATTATTTGCAGACATGGAATTGCTCTTGTTTATATTCTCATCTGCAAATAAATTTTAGTTTTAATGTCGGTGATTATCAATCTGTTTTTTTTTTCTTTTTGCTAATTATGTTTGTAAAACCCTAATCAGTTACTTGGTTATAATACAGTTCTCTAAATGGAGAGGAGAAAACGAAGCATTGATATGCTAAGCCGATTACCAGATGAGATCCTATGTCACATTCTCTCTTTCCTTCCAACGAAGACCTCCGTGTCTACCAGCGTTCTCGCTAAAAGTTGGAGGTTTCTGTGGGCCCACGTCCCTAATTTAGAATTTAGCCGATATAATTTCACAGGAGGTAAAACACAGCCTTTGGACATCATAAGCAGGGTTTTAATGCTACACAAATCGAAAATCGTTAATACTTTTAACCTCTTCAAAGTGAGGGGTTGTGCGTATCAACTGCTGACATTGATTATCTACCCCATTAAGCTTGGTGTCCGAAATCTTTATCTTGATTTCGATTATCGTATTTTGGATCATATTATTTTGTGCACTTTGCCAAGGCTACTCTTCACCTGCAAAACTCTTGTCGACCTGAAGCTTGTTTGTTGTGGAGTGATACCCTCTAGTGGGGAATTGTTTTTGCCTAGCCTCAAGAGGCTTAATCTTCGTTATGTTGAGTATGAGAATGATGACTCCCTTCCTCACTTGCTCTCTGGTTGTCCTGAGCTCGAGGAGCTTATCATCAATGATTATTTTAGGAAGGAACAAAAGAATTCGGGTTGTGTGATTGTATCTTCACCCACTATAAAAAAGCTGAATGTTAGTATCTCTCAGGGACTTGAACACTACCCTGATGAAATGTTGATAATAGATGTTCCCGCTCTCATATATCTCGAGGTCTATGGATGTTCTCTTGGACATGCCAAAAGTTTGAGCAAAACTATGATCATCGATTGCACGGAGCATGTCCGTTCGGTTGAGTTTCTTAGTTGTCTCTGCCATGTGAAGTACCTGAAAATCTCACGTAGTTTTTATAAGACGGTACCTTCTGATATTTTTTTGCCATCTCGTTTTGTCTATCGGTATATTTATACCTTGCTTGTGGTTTTAAATCTGATTTTCTTTGCAGCCTGTTCTCTTAGTAGGAAACGGCTCGATGGCCAAGTTCGTTCGTTTAACCAAACTCGAACTTGATTTGACCGTTGACTTGCATGATGTTGTAAAGTTTCTTGAAGTTGCTGATAATCTTCAAGTCCTTATCGTAAGTCAAATTAGATTTTGCAATTTATATTGAAATTGGTTTTTCTACTGATATCATTGTTTTGGCCCTCAGATTGGACGCTACTCGACAAAGAGCCAGAACGAGTGCCTCCATGCATGTTATCACGTTTAAGGACTGTTAGAATATCCTATTTCAATGCTTGTGATGATGCTTTTGACATGGTGAGATATGTTTTGAGGAATGCTCAAGTACTGAAGAAAATGGAAATAAATGCTAGGCATATTTCCAACGACAAGAACAAACTACTTGATGCGCTTCGGAGAATCTCATTGTTTGAGCGAGGATCCAAGTCATGTCATCTTATCTTCAACAGAAATAGATTAACTCCAAAACATGACTAGTAATTGGTCGGAAACTCGAAATCACACGTCACTTGGGCTTGTTGTGTAATGTGAACAATAATGCTTTTAATGTTGTGAGTGTTTTGGATTTTTAATTTAGAATAATTATTCTTCTGAATTTTATTTGATGCACGTATCAATTAAAAATAAGTAAAGGTCAAACTCAAATACAATTCCACTTTTAAATTGTACTCTGTGTTGCCCTCTCCTTCATCCGGCCGTCTAAAGCGGAGTCCTCCGATTGTCCATACTCCAAACCCGGATCCGATTCGAAATAGCCCCTTTTTACCCGGTGTTGAAGGTTTGGGTTTCAATCTGTCATTTGTTTCATTTTCAGCTACTTTTATTTGAACACAAAAAATGCCCAATTTCGAAGATTAATCCAACTGTTTTGTTTTTCATTTTTCTTTTGTAATTATGTTTATAAAACCCTAATTAGTTAGTTGGGTTAATAACTAATACCCTTCTTGAAGAGCTGACCATCCATGATTGTTTTAGGAAGGGACAAACTTATTTGGGTTGTGTTATTGTATCTTCACCCACTATTAAAACACTCACTGTTGATTTCCATCACGAAGGAGACATTGATAATAGATGTTCATATATCTTAAGTTGGATTGTTATGATTTTGAGCGTGCCAAAAATTTGAGGAAGACTATGTCCTAGCCTCCTTAATTACAGCAGATGTTAGGTTTGAGGGAGATTGGCGTGATTGTGACTTCGATTGCAACGAGAATCGTCGTTCGATTGAGTTTCTTAGTTGTCTTTGCTACATGAAGTACCTGAAAATCTCAAATGGATTTGATGATATGGTACACTGTTTTTTCCTTAGTCTCATTATGTCTCTATATATATATTTACCCCTGATTGTGGTTTTAAAGCTGATTTTCTTTGCAGCTTGTTGACATAGGACGAACTACTAAGCCAATGGTAAAGTTTGTTAATTTAACCAAACTCGAACTTGATTTGCCCTTCAACTGGTATAACTTTGTTAAGTTCCTTGAAGTTGTTAATAATCTTCAAGTCCTTATTGTAAGTGAAATTGGACTTTGCAATTTATATATTGAGATTGTTTTTTTTTTTAACCTTTATATCATTGTTTTGGTCATCAGATTCCTTGATCTACGGAGACCACCTACAATGAGCCAGAACGAGTGCTTCCGTGCATGTTATCACGTTTAAGGACTGTTAGAATGCACCATTTGAATTTTTTCTATGGTGAGTGTTATAATTGTGGCACCGATTGCACTGAGCATGGTCGTTCGATTGAATTTCTTAGTTGTCTCTCTCATGTGACGTACCTAAAAATCAAAAGTGGTTGTAGCGAGACTGTACGTTCTGATTTTTTCCAGTCATCTCGTTTTGCCTGTCTGTATATTTATACCCTTTTTGTGGTTTTGAATTTGATTTTCTTTGCAGACTCTTCACTTAGTAGGAACTTGTTCAATGCCAAAGTTTGTTAATTTAACCAAACTCGAACTTGATTTGACCGTTTACTGGTTTGATCTTGTAAAGTTTCTTAAAGTGGCTGATAATCTTGAAGTTCTTATTGTAAGTAAAATTGGAGTTTGGCATTTACATTAATTTTTATTTTTATTTGTTTTTTACTTATATTATTGTTTTGGCCATCAGATTAGTTTACACGGTATGCCTCCCTACAGTAGCCAAAACGAGCGCCTCCATGCATGTTGTCACGTTTAAGGACTGTGAGAATACTTTGTTTAAGTGCTTATAAGGATGGTTTTGACATGGTGAAATATATACTCAATAAATTACAGAATAAACTAGATTGTTTACATTAAATTCTTTATTACTAATTTAATTTTTAAAATGAAATAAATTACCGTATAATTGAAACAAAATAAAAATAAATCGAAAACCTTGCATAAATAGGTCACCTTTGTATCGCCTTACTCCAAACCCGTATCCTCATGAGAATCGCAACAGCCCTTTGTACCTGGCGTTGGAGGTTTGGCTTTCGCTCTCTGTCTCCTGGTTTTATTTTCAGCTATTCCTTGTCACTCGGTTTATATTTCTAAGATTAATAAAAGTGATTTCTTTTTTTATTTTGCTATAAAACCCTAATTAGTTACTTGGTTTCTAATCCAGTTCTTAAAATTGGGGAAAGAAAAACAAACATTGATAGATCATAGATGCTAGGCGAATTACCAGACGATGTCCTGTGTCACATTCTCGCTTTCCTTGAAACGAAGCTCTCTGTGTCTACCAGCGTCCTCGCTAAAAGATGGAGGTTTCTGTGGGCCCACGTCCCCAATTTACGATTCAACGGAAATAATTTCAGACTTGAAGCAGAGCCTTTTGACATCATCAGCAGGGTTGTAACGCTTCACCAAGCGAAAGTCGTCAATACTTTTAGCTTTAGGCTCACCGCTCTCAACAACTGTGCGCATCGACTATTGACCTTGATTACTCACCTCATTAATCGGAATGTCCGAAATCTTTATCTCGAGTTCTGTTGTACTTATGAGTTTGGCGATGTTGCGTTCACTGTGCCGAGACTCCTCAGCACCTGCAAGACTCTTGTCGACTTGAAGCTTGTTAATTGTGGAGTGATCTCGTCTAGTGAGGAATTGCTTTTTCCTAGCCTCAAGAAGCTTACACTTCGTTACGTTCAGTATGAGGCTGACGAATCCCTTCCTCACTTGCTTTCTGGTTGTCCTGTGCTTGAGGAGCTGACCGTACATGAAACATTTAGGGTGGAACAAAAGAATTTGGGTTGCGTTATTGTATCTTCACACACTGTAAAAAAGCTGATTGTTTATTTCACTCAAAGGCGCCAAGAATATGGTACTCACGAAATGTTGAGAATAGACGTTCCTGCCCTCGTGTATCTTAAGGTGGGGCGTTGCCATTTGGAGCGTGTCAGAAGCTTGAGAGAGATTATGACCTCCTTAGTCGAAGTAGACATTGCTTTGACTCGTTACAGAAAGCAATCAAAGTATGACCGTTCAATTGAGTTTCTTAGTTGCCTCTGCCATGTCAAGTGCTTGAAAATCACGTGTGATTCTCAATTGAACGTACGTTCTGATTTTATTTTTTATAGTAATCTTGTTCTGCACATGTGTATTTGTAACTTGCTCGTAATCTTTGCAGCTTGTTGGCTTAGTTGGAACTGGTTCAACGTCGATGTTTGTGAATTTAATCAAACTCCAACTTGATTTCACCGTTGACTCGAATCATCTTGTTGAGTTCCTTGAAGTTGCCGATAATCTTGAAGTCCTTATTGTGAGTCAAATTCGATTTTGCAATTTATACGGTTTTTTTTATTGATATAATTTTTTTTGCCATCAGATTAATTTAAGCAAGACGCTCCCCTACAAGGAGCCGAAACAAGTGCCTGCGTGCATGTTATCGAGTTTAAGGAGTGTTACAATGTATAATTTCAGTGCTTGTGAGGATGTTTTTGACACGGTGAAATATGTTTTGAGGAATGCTCGAGCACTGGAGAAGATGGAGATACATGCCGAGGATGGTTCCTCCGACAAGGAAAAGCTTGATGCACTTCAGAGAATCTCGTTGTTTGAGCGAGGATCTAAGTCATGCCAGCTTGCTTTCGACACAGATTAAATAGTCGGCACAGATTAAATAGTCGGCGAGACGTTCAATGCAGTGCAAAATATTACTAATAATTTTAATTTTATTTTGAGAAGCAAACATTACTATCAATGCTTTGAGTGGCGTTAGTGTTTTTATTTTTAATCAATAATTAGTAATTGAATAGTTTGTTTGTTTTAATTATCAATTTTAATTTACTTAAATTAAATTAATTGAGGTTATATTTGGCTGATTTGGTAACTATTTTTTTATTAAAATATTATGACTTGTAATGATCTTATTATTAATTATTATTTTTAAGTAATCAATTTAAAAATAAAGAAGAGTTTAACATCAACTTCGTTATTTTGTACTATAATAATTTCTCACTAATTTGAGTCCAAGTAAATTCTTTTCTACTCTACCCCAAATTTATCCTCATGTGTTGCCCTCTCCTTCCTCCGGCTTTCTGAACCGGTCGAGTGTCGAGTGCTCCGATTGTCCATACTCCAAACCCGGATCCGAATCGCAACAGCCCAATTTCACCTGGTGTTGGAGGTATGGGTTTCACAGTCTTTTTTATTTTCAGATGCTTTTATCTCCATCTGCGAATAAATTCAGTTTTTAATTTAGATGATTATCAAACTGATTTCTTTTTTCTTTCGCTAATTTTTATGTTTCTAAAACCCTAATCAGTTACTCGGGTTATAAATACAGTTCTTGAAATGGAGACAAAAAAACGAAGCATTGATATGCTGAGCGGATTACCAGACGAGGTCCTATGTCACATTCTCTCTTTCCTTCCAACGAAGACCTCTTTGTCTACCAGCGTTCTCGCTAAAAGATGGAGGTTTCTGTGGGCCCACGTGCCTAATTTACAATTTGACATACGTAATTTCAGAGTTGGTAGTGAAACACAGCCTTTGGAGATCATAAGCAGGGTTTTAATGCTACACGAATCGAAAATTGTTAATACTAAGCTCTTCAAAGTGAGGGGATCTGCGTATCAACTGCTGACGTTGATAATCTACCCCATTAAGCACGGTGTCCGAAATCTTTATCTTAATTTCGATTTTCGTGGTCATGATATTTTGTGCACTTTGCCAAGGCTACTCTTCACCTGCAAAACCCTTGTTGACTTGGAGCTTGTTTGTTGTGGAGTGATCCCGTCTGGTGGGGAATTGTTTTTGCCTAGCCTCAAGAAGCTTAATCTTCGTTATGTTGAGTATGAGAATGATGACTCCCTTCCTCACTTGCTCTCTGGTTGTCCTGTGCTTGAGGACCTGAGAATACATGATACATTTAGGAAGGAACAAAAGAATTCAGGTTGTGTGATTGTATCTTCACCCACTATAAAAAAGCTGAATGTTAGTATCTCTCAGGTACTTGAACACTACCCTGATGAAATGTTGATAATAGATATTCCCGCTCTCGTATATCTTGAGGTCAATGGTTGTAATTTTGGACATGCCAAAAGTTTGAGGAAGACTATGTCCTCCTTAATTGAAGCAAAATTTACTTTCAGTGGAAAGTGTGCATGTGGCATCGATTGCACCGAGCAGGTCCGTTCGGTTGAGTTTCTTAGTTATCTCTGCCATGTGAAGTACCTGAAAATACAAAGTGGTTATCATGAGACGGTACGTTCTGATTTTGTCTGCCTGTATATGTATTAATGTATACCCTGCTTGTGATTTTAAATCTTATTTTCTTTATCTGATTTTCTTTGCAGCCTGTTCTCTTAGTAGGAACCTGTTCGATGGTAAAGTTTGTTAATTTAACCAAACTTGAACTTTATATGATCAGCAGTGACTGGTATGATGTTGTAAAGTTCCTTGAAGTTGCTGATAATCTTGAAGTCCTTTTTGTAAGTGAAATTGGATTTTGCAATTTATATTTTATATTGAAATTGGATTTTCTACTGATATCATTGTTTTGGCTCTCAGATGACTGTATATGCGACGGTCCCGTACAAGGAGCCAGAACGAGTGCCTACATGCATGTTATCAAGTTTAAGGACCGTTATAATGAATAGTTTTTATGCTTGTCAGGATGCTTCTTTTGACAAGATCAGATATGTTTTAAGGAATGCTCTAGTACTGGAGATGATGGAAATAGATCCCGCGAGGCATATTTCCAACAAGAACAAACTACATGATGCGCTTCGGAGAATCTCATTGTTTGAGAGAGGATCTAAGTCATGCCAAGTTGCCTTCAACACGGTTAGTTTTGACGACGTGGTCGTTAAAAGGCCTCCGCGGTAGATTAACTCCAAAACATTAGTAACAATTTGTCGAAATCAGATGTCATTTGGGCTTTCGTGTATTGTGAACTATACTTTAACGTTGTGAGTGTTTGGATTTTTAATTTAGAATAATTATTCCTTTTTATTTTATTTGATGCATATCAATTTAAAATAAATAAATTTCAAACTCAAATATTCCATATTATTTTACATAATTTTATTTTTAAAAAAATGAATCTGAGTTGAATTAAATTTATTTATTTATAAAATTATTTTATTTTGTCATATTTTTTAAGGTCAATACAATATTTTCTTTTACATTAATTTTAGTTATATTTCAAAATTTATATACTACTTGCATAATACGAGACTAAATTTTAATTAGATAAAGAGATTATACGCAACCCTTCCATTAAAAAATAAAGAAGAAATATAGTACAAATTGCAAAAGTAAATTCTGTTCTCCCCAAATTTATCCTCTTCCTCCGTGTTGCCCTCTCCTTCCTCATTCCTCCGGCGTCTGAAGTGCTCCGATTGTTCATACTCCAAACCCGGGTCCGATTCGCAACAGCCCCTTTTTACCCGGTGTTGAAGGTTTGGGTTTCAATATCTGTCCTTTGTTTCATTTTCAGCTACTTTTATTTGAACACAAAAAATGCCCAATTTCGAAGATTAATCAAACTGATATATTTTTTTTTTCATTTTTCTTCTGCTAATTATGATTATAAAACCCTAATCGGTTACTCGTTATAATCCAGTTCTCAAAATGGAGAAAAGAAACAGAAGTATTGATATGCTGAGCGGATTACCAGATGAGATCCTACATCACATTCTCTCTTTCCTTCCGACGAAGACCTCTATGTCAACCAGCGTTCTAGCTAAAAGATGGAGGTTTCTGTGGGCCCATGTCCCTAATTTACAATTTTACAAACATAGTTTCAGACGTGGTAGTGAAACACAGCATTTCGACATCATAAGCAGGGTTATAGTGCAACACGAAGCGAAAATCGTGGATACTTTTAAGCTCTCCAATGTGAAGGTCTGTGCGTATCAACTGGAGACGTTGCTTATCTACACCATTAAGCGCAGTGTTCGTAATCTTTATCTTCATTTCTATTCTAAGTTTAATCGTGCTATTGTGTGCACTTTGCCAAGACTCCTCTTCACCTGCAAAACCCTTGTCGACTTGACACTTGTTTCTTGTGGAGTGATCTCGTCTAGTGGAGAATTGTTTTTGCCTAACCTCAAGAAACTTGATCTTATTTATGTTCAGTATGAGGATGACGAATCCCTTCCTCGCTTGCTTTCTGGTTGTCCTGTGCTTGAGGAGCTGATCATCAATGATTGTTTTAGGGAGGAACAAAATAATTCGGGTTGCGTTATTGTATCTTCACCCACTATAAAAATGTTGAATGTTAGCATCTCTCAGGGACTTGAACATTACCCTGATGAAATTTTGATAATAGATGTTCCCGCTCTCGTATATCTGGAGGTGTATGGTTGTTATTTTGGACATGCCAAAAGCTTGAGGAGGACTATGACCTCCTTAATTGAAGCAAAATTTACTTTAAGTGGACCATGTGCATGTGGCATCGATTGCACACAGCATGTCCGTTCGGTTGAGTTTCTTAGTTGTCTCTGCCATGTGAAGTGCCTGGAAATCTCAAGTGGTTTTGATGAGACGGTACGTTCTGATTTTGTCTGCCTCTATATGTATGTATACCATGCTTGTGGTTTTAAATCTGATTTTCTTTGCAGCCTATTCTCTTAGTCGGAAACTGTTCAATGGCCAAGTTTGTTAATTTAACCAATCTCAAACTTTATTTGACCGTCGATTGGTATGACGTTGTAAAGTTCCTTGAAGTTGCTGATAATCTTGAAGTCCTTTTTGTAAGTGAAATTGGATTTTGCAATATATATTGAAATTAGATTTTCTACTGATATCATTGTTTTGGCACTCAGATTAATGTATATGCGATGCTCCCCGACAAGGAGCCAGAACGAGTGCCTACATGCATGTTATCACGTTTAAAGACTGTTAGAATGTCTAGTTTTTATGCTTGTCAGAATGCTCCTTTTGACAGGGTGAGATATGTTTTGAGGAATGCTTTAGTACTGGAGACGATGGAAATAGACCCCGCAAGGCATATTTCCAACAAGAACAAACTACGTGATGCACTTAGGAGAATCTCATTGTTTGAGCGAGGATCTAAGTCATGCCAGGTTACCTTCACCACTGTTAGATTAGACGACATTACCTTCAAAACAGTTATATTAGACGGCATCGTTACAAGGCTTCCGTGGGATTAACTCCAAAACATTAGTAATAATTTATGGAAATTGTCACTTGGGCTTGTTGTGTAATGTGAACAATAATGTTTTAACGTTGAGTGTTTGGAATTTAATTTAGAATAATTATTCTTTTGAATTTTATTTGATGTATATCAATTAAAAAAAATTAAAGCTCAAACTCATACTGTCATACAATTTCATTTTTAAGTTGCCTAATTTTATTTTGAAATAAAATGAATTGAGTTGAACTAAATTTAATTATTTATATTTTGTCAAATTTTTGAAGGTTAACATGTGGAGTATACTACAGAGGTAGTAAAAAAATAAAAGTAAAAAACAAAAGTAAATAAATTTTATAGTTATACTTAGATAATATAAAAAAATAAATAAGATTTTTACAAAAAGTACAAAATGCACAAGTAAATTCTGTTCTCCCCAAATTTATCCTCTTATCCTCCCGTGTTGCCCTCTCCTACCTCCGGCGGTCTTAACCGTAGTGCTCCGATTGACCATCTCCAAACCCGGATCCGATTCGCAGCAGCGTTGAAGGTTTGAGTTTCAATCACTGACCTTTGTTTCATTGTTAGATACTTTTATACGAACACAAAAAATGCCCTTGCTTGTATTCTTATCAACATCAACAATTTCGAAGATTAATCAAACTGTTCTTTTCATTTTTTTTTTTTTGCTAATTAGGTTTATAAAACCCTAATTAGTAGTTGGGTTAATAATCCAGTTCTTAACATGGAGAGGAGAATTGGAAGCATTGATTTGCTAAGCGGATTACCCGAAGAGGTCTTATGTCAAATTCTCTCTTTCCTTCCGACGAAGACCTCTGTGTGCACCAGCGTTCTCGCTAGAAGATGGAGGTCTCTGTGGACCCACGTCCCTAATTTGGAATTTCACGACTATCCCCTCAGAGGTAATAGTAGTACACAGCCATTGGACATCATAAACAGGGTTATAATGCTACACGAAGCCAAAATCGTGAATACTTTTAGTATTAGGTTCTCCAATGTGAGGGTTTGTGCGTTTCCACTGGAGACGTTGATTATCTACCTCATTAAGCGCAGTGTTCGAAATCTATATCTTGATTTTTATTATACGTGTAACGATGAAAATGTGTGCACTTTGCCAAGACTCCTCCTCACCTGCAAAACTCTTGTAGACTTGAAGCTTGTTAATTGTGGAGTGATCCCGTCTAGTGGGGAATTGTTTTTGCCTACCCTCAAGAAGCTTAATCTTAGTTACGTTGAGTATGAGGATGACGAATCCCTTCCTCACTTGATTTCCCGTTGTCCCGTGCTTGAGGAACTGATCGTCAATGATTGTTTTAGGGAGGGACAAAAGAATTTGGGTTGCGTTATTGTATCTTCACCCACTATAAAAACATTCACTGTTCATTATGACTCACGCAGCGACATCGAAAACCTTGAGGAAATGATGATAATAGATGTTCCCGCCCTCGTATATCTTAAGGTGATTTTTTGTGATTTGGATCGTGCCAAAAGTTTGAGGAAGACTATGACCTCCTTAATTGAAGTAGACATTACTTTAAATGGAGATTGGCATGACTGTGAAATCGATTGCACCGAGCACGGTCGTTCAATTGAGTTTTTTAGTTGTCTCTGCCACGTGAAGTACCTGAAAATGACAAGTGAATTTGAAGAAGTGGTACACTCTGGTTTTTTCCTTCAGTCTCATTCTGTCTGTATATTTATACCCTGAGTGTGGTTTTAAATTTGATTTTCTTTGCAGGTTATTGATATAGTAGGAACGGGTTCAACGGTGAAGTTTGTTAATTTAACCAAACTCCAATTTGTTTTGCCCGTCAAATGGTATAATGTTGTAAAGTTTCTTGAAGCCGCTGACAATCTTGAAGTTCTTATTGTAAGTGAAATTGGACTTTGCGATTTATATCGAAATTGGATTTTGTTTCTTATATCATTGTTTTGTCCATCAGCTTAGTATCGTCGAGACGCTCTCCTTCACTGAGCCAAAACGAGTGCCTCCATGCATATTGTCACGTTTAAGGACTGTTACATTGTCATATTTTGATGCTTGTGAGGAGGTTTATTTTGCCGTGGTGAGATATGTTTTGAAGAATGCTCAAGTACTCGAGAGGATGGAAATACATGCCTATGGTTCCACGGACAAGGAAAATCTTGATACGCTTCGAAGAATCTCATTGTTTGAGCGAGGTTCTAAGTTATGCCAGCTTGACTTCAACACATATTAAATGTTCTATGACATGATCCAAATTTTGAGAAGCAAAAGAATCAAATCGAAGTCAAAGGCCACTTGGGCTTGTTGTGTAATGTGAACAATAATGCTTTAATCTGTGAGTGATTGGATTTTTAATTTAGACTAATTAATTCTCTTGAATTTTATTTGAGGTGAACATACTGAATATTGAGACGAAAATAGAGTATAATTTTTTAAGTGATTTTGCATTTCTTATTCTATTGCATTGTTTTCACACATCAACAAAATTAGAAATAAACAAAATAAGAATATTGTGTTAGAATTCAATAAGACTATAAACAGAATGAATCAGGATCAGGATCCGGATTATTTTAGTTGTTTAGATAATATTTACGTGAGATCTTATCATTAATTATGAGAAATCGTTAACAGTAAAATAAGGCAAATGATACGGAAGACTAAAACTGAATAAGAGTTTTCTATTTAAGAAGATGACTTAAACATTAACTTGTGTTGTAATTTCGAAATGGAGAGAACAAAAAGAAGCATTGATATGCTAAGCGATTTCCTGTGTCACATTCTCTCTCTCCTTCCGACGAAGTTCTCTGTGCGTACTAGCGCTCTGGCAAAAAGATGGAGGTTTATGTGGGCCCACGTCCCTCATTTACAGTTTTACGGAAGTAATTTCACAGCTGGTAGTGAAGAGCAGCAGTTGGACATCATAAGCAGAGTTGTGATGCTGCACGAATCGAAAATCATCGAAACGTTTAAGCTCTCCAAAGTTGAACTGCAGTTGGGATTGCCTTCGATGTATCAGCTCGACACTTTGATCATCTACTCCATCAAGCGAAATGTCCGAAACCTTTATCTCGATGTTGGTTTTACAGACGAGAATATCGATGAAATTGCGTGCAATTTTCCAAGACTCCTCCTCACCTGCAAAACTCTCGTCGACTTGGAGCTTGTTAGTTGTGGGCTGATCCCGTCTTCAGGGGAATTGTTTTTGCCTAGCCTCAAGAAGCTCAATCTGAATCACGTTGAGTACGAGGATGATGAGTCCCTTCCTCACTTGCTTTCCGGTTGTCCTCTGCTCGAGGAGTTGACCGTGAGAGAGTTCTTTAGGGAGGAACAACAGAATTCGGGCAGGGTTGTCGTGTATTCGCCCACAGTGAAAAGACTGACCGTTGATTTCACTGACCTTGGTGAAGACTGCCCGGATGAAATGTTGACAATAGACGTTCCCGCCCTCGAGTATCTCAAACTGGTTCATTGTCATTTGGACTCTGTCAAGAGTTTGGACAAGACTATGACTTCCTTAATCGAAGCGGAAATTACTTTAAACGGATGTCCACATAAGTGTGACGTCGATTGCACTGAGCACGCACGCGCGCTCGAGTTTCTTAGTAGCCTCTGCCGTGTGACGAGCCTAAAAATCTCGAGCATTTTCGAAGAAATGGTAACTTTTTGATTTATTTTTTTTCGCTCGATCTCCTTCATCTCGTCTCTTTATCTGTGGTTTCAAATCTGATTTTCTTCGCAGCTTGTTGACATAGTGGGAACTGGTTCAATGCCAAAGTTTGTTAATTTAACCAAACTCGAACTTGGTTTGCTCATTGACTGGTATAATGTTGTAAAGTTTCTTGAAGTTGCTGATGATCTCCAAGTCCTTATTGTAAGTGAAATTTGATGAGTTTGCAATTTATGTGGAAGTTAGATTTTGTTTTTACTCTTGTATATTATATATATCATTGTTTTGGGCATCATATCAGATTAATTTATACGAGATGACTCCCTACACGGAGCCGAAACGAGTGCCTTCATGCATGTTATCGCGTTTAAGGACGGTTACGATGTTTAGTTTCGGTTATTGTGAGGATGCTTTTGAGTTGGTGAGATATATTTTGAGGAATGCTCGAGTACTCGAGTGGATGGAAATATATGGGATTCCTTACCCGAAAAAGGAAAAGCTTGATGCACTCAGGAAACTCTTGTTGCTCGAGCGAGGATCTACGTCGTGCCAGGTTGCCTTCATGAATCAGAATCACGCAGATTAAATCGTCAGCTGGGATTCGGATCTGTGTACATCAACTCCAAGACATTACTTATAATTTGATTTTGGGGAACAGAATAAGTCAATTGGTTATGTGAACAATAATGCTTTGGGTGTTTTGGGTTTTAATTTAGAGCCTTTGGAATTTGATTTGATACATTTTATTCGCAGCTTGTTGACATAGTAGAAACTGGTTCGATGCAAAAGTTTGTTAATTTAACCAATCTCCAACTTTTTTTGACCGTCGACTGGTATAATGTTGTAAAGTTTCTTGAAGTTGCCGATAATCTCCAAGTCCTCGTAAGTGAAATCGGTTATTGCAATTCATATGGAACTAAGTTGGCTTTTGTGTTTATACTTGTATATCATATCTCACATATTACTTTATACGAACTGCCTCCCTACAAGGAGCTGAAACGAGTGCCTCCGTGCATGTCATCGAGTTTAAGGAGTGTTACAATGTATAATTTCAGTGCTTGTGAGGATGCTTTTGACACGGCGAGGTATGTTTTAATTTGAGGAATGCTCAAGTACTCGAGAAGATGGAATTAGATCCCAATCCTGGTTCCTCTGACAAGGAAAATCTTGTTGCGCTTCAGAGAATCTTATTGTTTGAGCGAGGATCTAAGTCATGCCAAGTTGTCTTCAACGATTCGGATTAAATCTTATTGTTTGAGCGAGGATCTAAGTCATGCCAAGTTGTCTTCAACGATTCAGATTAAATCGCACGACCAATAGAGATTCCTGTGTAGATTTGAACTCCAAGACAATACTTATAATTAATTTGATTTTCAGGAACAGATATGTCCAAGTCACATGCCAATTGGGTTATGTGAGCAATAGTGCAATGCTGTGAGTGTTTTAAAATTAGAGCCTTTGGAATTTGATTTGATACATTTTCATTAATTAATTTATTTTAAAGTTCAAACTCAAATACAAGTTTATTTTAGTATTAAGAGTCCATTAGGATAAGTTTATTCAAAAGAGCACTAAGATTTTAGGTCTTATAAGTTATTTTCATTAATTAATTTATTTTAAAGTTCAAACTCAAATACAAGTTTATTTTAGTATTAAGAGTCCATTAGGATAAGTTTATTCAAAAGAGCACTAAGATTTTAGGTCTTATAAGTTATTTTCATTAATTAATTTATTTTAAAGTTCAAACTCAAATACAACTTTATTTTAGTATTAAGAGTCCATTAGGATAAGTTTATTCAAAAGAGCACTAATATTTTAGGTCTTATAAGTTATTTTCATTAATTAATGTATTTTAAAGTTCAAACTCAAATACAACTTTATTTTAGTATTAAGAGTCCATTAGGATAAGTTTATTCAAAAGAGCACTAAGATTTTAGGTCTTATAAGTTATTTTCATTAATTAATTTATTTTAAAGTTCAAACTCAAATACAACTTTATTTTAGTATTAAGAGTCCATTAGGATAAGTTTATTTAAAAGAGCAGTAAGATTTTTGGTCTTATAAGTTCTTTTAATATCTGATAAAATTTAATTTGTTTGGTAATTTAAGATATTATATAAATAAAATTTTTAAAAAATAAATTGTTATATATGAAAAAAATAATTAAATAATTATATTATCTAAATAATAAATTTGAAATTTTTGTATAAATATATAAAAGGTAATAATTTTAGGTATTTTGATTTTCTATGGTAAGTGAGAAGAGTTAAAAAAAAATTACATCCCTTTACTTTTTTTAAACAAATTATAAGCTCTAATTTAATTTTAAGTTTTTTAACATCTTTTTTTTATGATAATTATAATCTTTTTACCATATATAATTATATTAAAAAACATCAATAAAATCTACTTAAATTATGATATACCTACTATAACTACTTAAATTATGATATAATAACCACTATAACTTAAATTAGGAGTTTTCTGTAAAAAAAAAAAAAAAAAAAAAAAAAAAAAAAAAAAAAAAACTCAATTCAAAAAAAAAAAAAAAATAAGGGGGAATTTTTTTTTTTCTCGCTTAGTCTTGCGCGTTTTTTGCTTTA
>JACOMQ010002258.1:0-25033 GCA_014843705.1 Euphrasia arctica
CTTGGAGACGATTAAAGTTTATGAAAATAAACCTGCCAATCTTATTCAGGGTCAAATGGATATGGACTACCTATCTCGGGTACTACTTTTTAGCAAGTTATTTATCTTCATTGAGAAGTTCACAGGCAAATGTTGACCTATACCTATAACTATCAAACATTAATCTCCATGAAACCTTATTGACATTGCTGCTCGTTGAAATTGTAGAACTAAATGGAAACTCTTATTCTACTGTAGTTAAATCATTGTACAACTAAGAACTAAATGAAATCTCTTATTCTACTGTAGTTAAATCATTCTCTTACAGCCGTACGACATGTTAACAAGACAGACGTTGTTACTCTTGGCTCTACATTTGGGGTAAGTCTGTGGCTGATATTGATTAGTTTGTAGGTAAGTTTCAGGTACTTTGTTATTTAATATTAAATCCAACTCCAGTCTCTTTCTCACATCATGGATGCATCAATGGAAGATCTTGCCCGTTGCCCTGGCATTGGAGAGCGAAAGGTAGTGTTCGATTATATGAAAATTCATATTGTATTTTTAGAAGGCAATCTAATTTGAACCGCAGACATGCAGCTGTATCGTACATTTTACGGTGTGGTTTGGCATTAAGAACATGTCTACCATTTGATAGTTCATTTTTCCCATCAACATACGTATTCTCCTAATTTTTCCTGAAAGTGTGGCAGGTAAAGCGCTTGTATGATACATTTCACGAGCCATTCAAACGTGCAGTCCCTAACCCCATACCAACTACGGAGAACCCAATTGATGAGCAAACTAATGTTGGGCTTACGACAGAGAGTGAAAGAAACGACGGCGAGGAGATTCCAGAGGGAAGCAAAAGGCAAAAGAAAGAAGCAGAAGTGAGTGTAAAATCCGCTCTCAAGGCTGCCTTTGCAAAATACTCTGATCGAATTGGTAGCAAGAGAAATACACTGGTGTTGGATGAGAAGAAAGATAAGAACATTGTTGATCAGAAAGCTGATAATGATTAGGATATTACAAGTTAGTTACATGTTCTTAAATTATCTGTGGGCTTCAAAATTGCCTGACGATTATAAGTTATCAAACTGATGAAACACAAGTAAGTTACATTCATATGTTTCTTAGTCTTTGTATTTGATATGCCCAAAACTAAATTTATCATATATAGAGTTAAAATAATATCGAGAATCAAATCAAAGTCGAGCAATTTTAGCAGCAGTTATGTTAATATCTATATAAGACCTGGATCAATAGAAAAGTACTCAACGGGCATTTAAACATGGCAAATATGCTACAAATATTACAATTGAGCCATAATAGGCAGTATTTTGTAAGCTCGGCTCCAGAAGTTTGTATGCCTTGTGGTAAGATAAAAGTGCCGATTTTCAACTATATCAGTCAGTCCTATGCTGTCACCCAAAATTTAAATTAGCTCCATGTAAAATTTCAAAGATGAATTGTCCACATGCCAGTTCTATAACCAATAGACATGAGTGCCATCTCCCACAACATATTAGGAATGCTCAACAAATTAACCTTCGATCCCGGGATTTCAGACCAATTTACAGAGACCTCAATCATGGGGATGCAAAATATTTTGCACAAGTACACTAATTCAACATCAAAGCACCACCTGAAAAATGTCAAGGATGGAGTATTTTATTCAACAAGAAAAGCCAAATAGACTACACACCATACAGATCAACATAACACCAAAAGAAAAAAGTTATTATGCGGAGTAATTTTATATTTTCAAAGATTTGGACTGGATGTTGAAATGGAGTAAATAAGGAAGTCAAGTTAATCAAGAAAAAAAAAGGAAAAGTTCATATGTTATGAGCAAGCACCACTATAGCTTGTGTCGCTCGAACACATACCACAAAATATTTGCTCATTCGACACTCAAACATTATAATATTACGAATGCTAAACTATTTTTAGAATAAGGTTGAACTTCATTGTACAAAAAGAATGAATAGGTTGAGAAATCTAATAAATTGATTCCTTTGAATTTCTTACCGTATTTATTTCTCACTATTTGATATTTATAATGATATAATATTAATACTATAAGGTAAGTAGAAAAATATTTATTTTGTTTTTAAGCTACTCCGAATGTTTATTATAAGTTTGAAACGGTTACCGCTTGCAAAATTTTAAGAGAGGACACCCAACTAAATTTACTAGCAAGAAAAATAATCTCCCGTTATAGTTTTTTGACTTTAGAGTTGACACAAGAGGTATAGTAGCATAAGCTATGCCTCTGTCTATATAGACTCAACATGTACAAAGATACATCCATGTCGCTAAATGAGAAAATTACCGTTCCAAGCGGATATTCGTGAAAAGCTTCCGAGCAGCAGCTCTGGTGAACATCTTAAAACCACACTGTAGCATAAGCAAAGAGGAATGAGGAAAACAAGAAAAAACAAACAGAAAATTACATTGCACTATTGCAGTATAACACTCTTTGTATGACACTGTGCACTCTTAGTTTCCCGAATGTCTATACTGAACAATTTAGTAGATCACTAGATCCCATTTTAAAATATTTCAAAAGACAGAACAAGACAACAAATAGTACTCCGTATGATTTAATGGTTTCATAATAATACTACCATAGAAATGCAACAAAAAAGAAAAAGAAAAAGAAAACAAAAAACGCGAAACAAATAGTGACTTGAGGCTTGTCATAGGTTAATGATGAAGATTATACTCCTACACAGGGGCGGATACAGTAAGTAGCATGGAGGGGCTCAAGCCCTTCCTAGAATTTATATTTTTATCATTTTTATTAATAATATTTATACAATATTAGCTAAT
The DNA here is from genome assembly GCA_014843705.1 of Euphrasia arctica. Taxonomy (NCBI): domain Eukaryota; kingdom Viridiplantae; phylum Streptophyta; class Magnoliopsida; order Lamiales; family Orobanchaceae; genus Euphrasia; species Euphrasia arctica. The sequence continues at coordinate 2,815 of JACOMQ010002258.1, forward strand.
TTGAATGACCAGCCCCTTGAGCGGTGGGACAAAAATAACAATGAGTGGCATGTGGGGGGCTAATCATTACATTACATTTAATTAATTTAACTACAACCTAAAATATAAATAACAAATGATGATTTATTGTAATGAATATTTAAATATTTTGTTCTTATTGTATTTATAATTTTTAAATTATGTATATACTTAGTAAAGCCCCTCCAAGAAAAATTTTCTGGCTCCGCCACTGCTCCTACATAATAATTTTATCCCTTAGAAGAAGATCCATAACCACGCGTACACTTCATTTATCAGAGAGGAAAATAAAAAATAACACAGATGGCAAAACAAGATGATGGGGTTGTGTGAAGCCACTAAGTCTGCACTACCTGTGTGTCTCGAATTCCGGGACCAGCAGCCAATAGAACTACCAAATGGAATCCCTTCATCAAAATATTTCGGTACCATTTCCTCTGAAAATAAGATGAAAGTTTACGCAGATTAAATGTACAATACAAGAGAGGGGGAGAAAGATGTACTCATCCTAATGCGCATGCAAAGTCATTAAACAATTAATACTAACTGTTGCTAGGGCCTTTTCCTCTAAATGAGCACGTGACCCAAAAGCAGCAATGGGAACATCTGAGATCCTTAAATTCAAATCACTCGCTGAAGAGTCCCCAAACTTCCGTTCCTTGACAGCAACGGCATGAATCTGACAAGGAAATTGCAAGGTTAGTTACAAAAATTAAGTTTTTCTAGTTAGACATCCAACCAAAAAAGAAGTAAGGCAGAAATAATTTATTAGCTCCATCCGGTATCACTTTAGGAGACACTAGTAATATATATGCACTGGAAAGTTGGCGAAATGAGCCTCTTGGTGTTCTTGAAGATTTATAGGGAATTGATTCAGTGGAAGATTTGTAAGGTTACATTTTAAATGAGCTCCATTTGATATCATTTTAGGAGACATTGGTAAAGAAAATGCACTGAAAAGGAGTTTAATTTATGGTATAATTTTTTAAGGAATGGATCCAGTGGAAGTTTTGGTATCGTTTCACTTTAAATTAGCTACATTTGGGACACTGGTAAAGGAAATGCACTGGAAGGGTGGAGAAATGAGCCCACTGGTATTATATGAAAATGAAAATGACCTTAAAAGGGATGGATTCAGTTTGGGAATTTTGTAATGATTTCATTGCACACACAACTTAAATTCAATATCATGCGCCTTTTGAACTTCAAGTAGGTACTATCAAATCAAGAGCCGTTATGGAGTGATTAACTACCAATATTGATGTTTCTATTCATGATATAAAGAAAAATAATTTATTTTGATGATTTTATGTGAAAGTAAACAGATTCGGAGGTGTGTCGGAGGTTATTTATGAATAGAGCAAAAGCGTGAAAGGAATCTGGAGTGTATGGTATGTAATTTTACATTCGAATTTGAATAATTTGAGTTTGCATAAGAAATAAGAGTGAAAACTTGGTCAAATCCATCTCTCAATAAATAAAATAGGACTTGAACTCCAGAAACCAAACCAAACAATAAAGAACCTCTGAGTAGTAAAAGTGGGTACCCACCTGATTTTCTAGTTTCTCAAGGTCACCCACTTTCGTTGCACCATCAGCATCAAGCATTAATAGTAGTTCACCACGTGAGTGGAGCATGCCCTGTTTATCAATGCTTCCCAGAAGCAAAAAGATTCAATAATTTATCATAGTACACAGCTTGAATATATAACAAAGACTAATAGTGTTATGAATCAACTCACTTTTCTTATAGCTTCTCCCTTCCCATGGTTCTGTCCAAGAAGGATTACTCTGACATTTTCTACAGTGTATCTCTTCACAAAATCAAAAGCTACTCCTTTCGTTCCATCAGCACTTCCATCATCAACAATTACCACCTACTCCAATATTTGTTCATTGAAGAAATTGTACAAATTGCTCTGATCAGTACAAAAATAACAAGATTTTCCAATATGAGTACAAAACGACTAAGCAAAAAAGAAAGGCACACAATCGTCAACAATATGGGTACCATCAGAGAAAAAATCCTCCAGAAACATAAAGGCATCAACTGAGTGGAATTATCAACAAATAATCATCACTAATTAGTAATCACTGATTCAAAATTAGTCATGCAACGGTTTGCGAGTTGTATATCTGATTTAATAATCACAAGAAATAATAACCTCACTAAAATTGAATTAAGAACTTGATTTTGCGCTGAAACCTATAATTCATATAAAAGTGCAACTCAGACGTATAAAACCGTCATATAAAATCAAGAACCATATTTCGACTGTGAAATGATCAAAACAATAATATGAGCCAAACTTATTTTTTATCGGAATTAGAAGAAGTTCAACTACAGCTTATTACATATCATTCACAAATTGGGATCTTGTAAACATGATATAGGAAACTGTGAGAAAGAACAAAAAAACTTAATAAATGGATTTAGACATTTAGTACTTAGGGATCGGCTGGGGTTTACACCAACAAGATTGACAAACTCAAATATGCATGTTGGATGAGGCAAATTTAATAAAACTTAGTATTTCGTTTCAGTTAACTCTCACTCAGTATATTTACAAGCTTCCACCTTATTTACCCTTTTTGAAAGCACCAACAATTAGCAGACCCGATTAACACTAACTCAACTATATCTTTGGTGTAACGATCTATTCCTGAGCAATTAGAAGAGATGCAGTGGGAAGACATGGCTATATATAGTAGTTTTTTCAACAAAAGTCATTGAACTCAAGCAGTATTCATTACTTTTGCATTGGAGCCCTCCGCCATAGAGCCAAATTCACTTAGTAGTCTGAATCACTCCTTCAACACTTACAATTAAGAGATATAATGAGTTTCAAGATGGATTTGTTATTGGCTTCTCATACTTAATTTATCTATATACACAGTACACTTGTGAAACTTTATAGAGACAAATTATCCGTGCTACATAACTACAATAAATCAACTTTGACAGACCATTCATAAAACAAAAATATTTAGCAATAATGAGTAGACAAGCAGGTAAGCAGTGTCCGTGAATATATACCTCATATGAAAATGACTTATCTATCGCCGAGCGTTCTTTCAGATAACTACAAGCATCCAAATCAAACATGAGAACATTTACAAACACATACATAAACGTTAAAGAGAATATAATTTTTTTGTATGAACAGTTAATCAGACACGTTATTGAAAATAAAACTTTTATATTGAGGTATTCACTTCAGTTTTTAGAAAGCATTAGTGTGTAATCAATGAATTGTTTGTAAAACAGACGAATATTTATGTTTTAACACTTGCCATAGATAAACATAGTTTCAAGATCTAGCCAAACATAAGAGAGTTAATTCATCTAATGAACACATTTACAAGCTGGAACTAATTTGAAACAGCAATTAAGAAATGAGAATAATTTACAAGAAAATGCAAGCATTCGGCATGAATTGCAAAGTGTATATTAGGATTTAAAAGAAATGAGTTAAGGAAAGAAGAAATCCATCTCTCTTCCACACACGTAACCCAGATCATAGTCAATGTTTAAGATTCAATTATACAATTTTCCATGTAATGATACTGAGTCTTCCCCACACAAACAAATTGCACGGATCAACAAAGAGAACTCAGAAGCAAAACACTGGTCCGTAAGTATATTAATCACTAATTGCCAGAGTAATCTCACATCATTAGCTGAGCAACACATGTCGAAGGCCTCTAACAGTTTACTTTAATCACTGAGATCAAATTAACAGGCTGAAATGAAGTGAGACCAGCGGGAAGATTTTTTAAGTTACTCAAGGTAGAATTGTAGGTTAAATCATAGTTACCAATGTGATAACTGATAACCGATAAGAGAGGCCAAGGTTAAAAAGATGGTGAAATTATCATATAAGGCAGCAACAACTAGAAAATGTTTTGCATTTGTTCTAAAGATCAAGATTCACCTAAACAACAATATACCAACTATGCAAAAATTCATTTGAAATTCTAACAACAAAGTAAAGCTATATATTTGACCAAAAATCCATACAAGTTGAGAACTTCTAAGCAAACTACAAAAGAATATTAACATTGAACTCAGGAATAAGATCCAAATCTAATTGTCAAGTAAACATGAAATGCAAAAGCAGCAAAAGTTACAGGTTGAAAATGATTACTTCAAGGTTTCATCAAGAGCTCCTGGAAGTCTATGCTCCTCGTTGTATGCTGGAATGATCAAAGATATGTACTTCTCAGCCGGATCAGATATATGAGGACAGTTAACCTGGAATGTAAAAGTTGTGCAGCAAATCAATCAGAAAATCATGCATTTGAACCACATGCTTCCGATTCTAACTAATCAACTTATTATCCAAAAGAAAAAAATCTAACTATTCAACTTCAAAATTATGCAAGATATTTAATCATCAAAATTATCAAATTTGCATATGTAAATTTATCATCACAGTGAATAACAAAATCTTGAATCCAAAGATTCCGCGAAAACTACATACCGACTTCAATGAAATCGGATCCTCAAACACAGGAGTTGACTCAGCTTGACAACTGAAAGGTAAACAGAAAAAACATAAAAAAAAAGGTACGATCGCTGATTGGAGTATAAATCATACCTGCGAGTGTGCTTTCTTCTGTAGCTGGCGAAGACGACGGCCGCCACCAATCCCAATGCAAAAAATGAAGCAGAGATCGATACGAACTCGAATAAAGTCCAAATGAATCCCATTTTTCTCTTGAAAACGAAACGGTTTTGTAACGTAAGTAGAAATTGAAATTAGCGAACAATGTTTTCCGAATATATCAGGATTCAGAGTTCAATTTGATCGAGATTTTGAGATGACCCGAAGATATCAGGATTCAGAGTTCAATTTGATCGAGATTTTGAGATGGAGTGTAAGTATACCGCAGTCTCAGTCGGCCGTAAAAAAAAATTACAGACAGTAGGTAGGAGTATTTAAGATCGGAAGTAAAATCGGAAGGAAAGATAGGAACGGTATGTTCGATAAAAAAATACAGTATTAGATAAAATAAAAGTAAAATTGAATTTTATACTATGTATTTGTGTATACAATAAACAAGTGAAAAAAAAAAAAGGTATGTTCGAAAAAAAAAATACAGTATTAGATAAAATAAAAGTAAAATTGAATTTTATACTATGTATTTGTGTATACAATAAACAAGTGCAAAATTAAAAAAAAATAGATAAAATAAAAGTAAAATTGAATTTTAAAGTATGTTCAATTTGTGTATGTAAACAAGTGCTAGTGTAAGATACAAAGATGTAGAGTTGGTGATATAAAAAGGGGTAGAACAAAAAACTATCTGCTCGAATAATTTTTTAACACCTCATCTTGAAACCCTAAATCTCAAAATCCTTTTAACAAGAATCCGATAAAATCATACATTCATTAAGGTTTCATATTTGCCTCATTATTAACCATTAGAAAGGACCCGTTCTTTCTTTTTGTTCTGTTATCACCTTACAACACAACCAACAAACTTAAATGTCTGGATCAATGGGATATACTCACATTATAACAAGGGACCAAAGGCAATAAATGTAGACAAGAATTACGAAAACAATCAACCCCTACCAGCATCGAAGACAGGATCCCCCAAATAAGTTCATTCCACAACTTGCACATAATATGCAAGCAAACTCGAGCATTTGCAAAACATAAAATCTGGCCTTTAAAATTGCATTGTTTGCGAGAGTTAAATTAAAGGAATAGTTTCTTCAGGACACTGGATATATTTGAGGAAATAGATTGAAACACTAATTGGAATTTGGAAATATGTTTACAACATTTCCTGAGACCGTCTTACGCATCGGCTAACTTTCTTCTTGAAATCGTCCCTTCGTTCTCTCCACTCCTTCTGTAGTAATCAAATCAGAAAAACACAGTTTTAACTTAAGTTGGCTGAAAATAAGAGTTAAAGACTTAAAATACAATTCAAAGTCGAGTGTTCACACAGTTGGGTGGCACATTTGCCCAATTACTTGGTTTTTTAATTGGATCATTTGGTCGGTGCATAATTACTGAAATACTAGTATACTAGCTCTGTCCCAGACTAATTGTCGCACTTCCTTTACAAAATACAAAGGTGTGACCATTAGTCTGACACGGAGGTAGTAAGTTATAGCGAGTGGATTTGAATATTACTGAAAAAATATGATAAGGGCAAAGTTGAGACGATGAGTGGTGGTGGTTGTGGGTTTGAGATAACAAGCTAAACAGAAAATAAGTAACTGAATTCTTTTAAGCAATCCAATCTATTTACACTTACAGCAGCTTCTACATTAGCAGGTGATTCATCATTAGGTCCTGATAGCATTGATATGATGCTTAGAACAATACTCTCCACCTGAAAAATCAATATCCTTTCGATAAACATGTTTCGGAAATATAAATGTCTGAACTGCAACCATAAACATACATGTTATGGTGCTCAACTGTATATAAAATGTGTTTATAGATAAAACTAACAGTCGCTGACAGAGTTTGAAAGAATTGATCTTGTAATGAATAATACATGAAAGAAAAACAAACCCCACAGATCTGAAAGCCCCAAGCTACACCATAGTTTTATACTACTAACAAATATTGTACATTTGTACTCACACAGAATAAGATAGTTGGAATGCAATAAAGTTGCAAATAGGGATTTTTACACTATCAAGTAAGTCAAAGGCATTAATATCCTGACATCTGGTCGTTTGCAGTCAGTTTCTTACATCCACAATAATCGCTCACATGCAATTTATGTGAGAAATAAAACTAAATTCAAGATTCTTAAATCTGTACCCATAAAGTAGATTTTAATATTAATAATATGAATCTGAATTAACAGAAATAATGACCCAAAGGTTTTGCAAAATTCTGCGACAAAAACAATGACCCAAAGGTTTTAACGAAATTCTGCGACAGAAATAATAAAACACTTCTATAAGGTAAGTTATAAATGTCAGACAGGTTGCAGAAATCTCACAAATGATTCTAAATAATTACATGTTCAAATGATATAACCCACTGATATAACACATAATGTCACCATCAAACTCATTCAAGGTCATACCGTGTGCACAGGTGACCATCGTTCACTAGCAAGCTCATAGCCATTTGGATCATCTCCAGGGGGGTGAAGAATTGAAATGCAAACCTTTCCATCAGGGTAAACTGCATTTCAAATAGATTCCCAACTCAGTTTAATAGGCTCAACTCAAAACTTTTATGGAATGCGACCTTACTGAAGAGGAAGTATACAGACCATTAGGATGCCACACATCTGAAGTAAATCTCACTGTTGGGGGACTATTTGGATAATTTGAGGGGAAGGTCATGATAGCATTGAAAAAACCTCCTTCACTGCAAGTGAAATGTGATACCATAACAGTGAAAACTTAAATCATGGAATATTAGTCCAATAATCAAAACCATTTCATGAACAGCATTATGGCAGAAATTATATCAAAATAAACCTAGTTGGCCTACAATGTATATAATGATGTAGCAAATTCCATAAAGAACAAATGACTTTTGCTTCCAAATAATAATGTTCTAAAAATCCCCGCCTAGGCTCTAGGCTATACTCTTCCGCCTCAATTTTAGGCTCTAGGCCCCTAGGCCGCCTATGCACCACCTAAACCCGCCCAAACCCGCCTAAACCCGATTTGAGCCACCTAAATTCAATTAGTTTTTTCTTTACCTGTTTAGACGGTTCTCGAGCAAATTTAATCGAACAATCAAATTTTATGCAAAACTTGATAAATTATGAGTATGAGACCAAAATTTGAAAAAAATATTAAAGGCATAATCAAAATGGTTAAAATTTTAAAATTTTCAAGCTATTTTGATTATATTATGTTAAACTTGTGATTAATACTATGCTTAGATTATTTATTGATTATTTTGTTCAAAATATTGAATTATTGTACATAAAAATATTTTTAAAATATAAAATTAATTAATTAAATATTAAAATGTAAAACGATTAATCCCCGCTTAGTCCCCGATTAAATCCTCTAGGCGCTAGGCCCCTAGTCACCGCCCGACTAGCGCCTAGCGCCTTTTAGAACCTAGTGACTTGAGTCTCGTGACTAGTCATGTATACATAAATCTATCGTATTTAATAGTTAAACATAAAGGTAATAAGTTCAAATCGATTCTAAGCAGTAATAAGTAAAATTATGAGGATTTATATCTTCATATCATGATTTTATAAGTAAACAAGTGATTTACCTAATTAAATTATGTATTAATTTATGTGCTATATTGTTTTTATATTAAAAAAACAATTATCTTAATCAATAGATTTATTGTTTCAAAAAATATAATTGGAAGCTCAATTTGTGTAGGCCCATTTGAAATAATAAATAAAATTATATCAAAGCCCTAGTTTGACATATGGCTCATATCTGAAAACAATCATTCTAGTCAAGTATAATCTGAAAACAATCATATCAGATCAGATCTCACCGAATCTGACACGGATCCCACACCCCTACCATATAATCTTCCTAGTCATGTATCGTCTAAGTTTATTTTCCGGTTTGTCAAGGACTAGACTAGTCCTCGACGTGATACCAGTGAACATACATATAAAATAACGTGCACGAATGTATGCATAGTTATAAAGTAACATATTATATTTGTTAACACATTATTACCATATAGTAAAAAACACGCGCATTTGAATTTAATTAATAATTCCAAAATTAACATTCTAATCAAAAGAATTAGGAATGACACCACGACACAAAGAGTTCCAGAAAAAGAAAACTATTATTGGTTAATCTTTTAATTCAAACAGAGATTAAGCAGGCCCACTGTTACACACAAACTAACCAAAAACTAAACTCGCCAACAAATTTACAAATAAGTCCACCAATATTCTAACAACCAACAAAAGATAACACACACCCTTAATTTTTTGATGACCTACATACTTTTGTATAAGGTCCATAGTTACCTAAGTCTAAATCAATACACTCATATCCTCCATAGACTCAGATAGTTTCTTTTTCGCACAACTTTTGCCACATGAATGAAGTTATTAATGGTTTTTTACACTTCTTTATGATATAATTTCAGTATTACCACTACACACCACTTGCTGTTTTTCCTTACCTTCCCCTCAGCTGATTAGCATTGCATTACTAAGTCTTTTCATTTATAGCTGCCCTTATCCAATGCCAATGTTTAACCTAGACGAGAAGGTAAACCTAAAATCAAGGAATCAGGTTCCAAAACAACTTCAAACAACCAAAGAAAGGTTTTTTTTTGATAGATTTCTTCACTCTAGCTAGGCCCCATTGCAACTTCAGCCGAATTCATCGTATTGATTCTAGACTGTCATAATTAGTGATTTCATACAAACTTCTGACACAACACACTAAAACCAACACAGCCCATTCACATAATTAATAATAAAACATGAGATTCGAAGTGAAGAAGCACACGAAACCAGCCAACAGAAAATCAGTGCCAAAAATCAAAAAAGTTCATTTCAATTGAGCAAATAAGAACTCCAAACCAAAAGGTACAATAAGAAACACTAACTATAGAGTGTCGGGGGGGCCGATGATGGTAACACTCCATTCAAACAGGTTACCCTCATCCAGCAATCCAGCCGAGAAACCATCCACAGGATGTTTGCACAGATCTGCATAGAAGGAAGTCGGGGATCATTAAAACCCTCAAAATTTTAACGAACCAGAAAAAAAAACAGAATCAATTTGGCAAAAGAGAATTTGAATCGAAACGAAGAAGAAAAAAATCAATAAGAACATATACCTCTTAGCTGTTTCTGGAGGAGAAGGCTAGCTTGAGAGGGTGAGGCCATCAGAGAGAGAGAGCAAAAAGGAAAAAAAAATGGAAAAAAACCTAGATTGAATTTGGAGGAATTTCGAAGGAAGACGATAGCGAAAGAATAGAAAAAGGTGACTATTGATATATACGGAGTGTATGTCTATGAGGCTAATGGGAAAAGCTTTTCGTATAATATTATAATTAGTCGGCGCTTCGTATTATTATAATCGGGTCGGGTTAGCTTAACCCGTCCTTTTCCTTTGAGCTATAAGTCGGGTCGGGTTAGCTTAACCCTTCCCCATGAGGTCCATGAGTCTCAACTCACACAACTCTCAATCTCAATGAATTATTAATTTATTATTAATATTATATATTTTGAATGATAATGTGACGTGGACATCCATATTGGCAAAATTTTTAAATTAGTAGATTTACGTTTTTTTTGTTATAATTCTTTACCAATCAATTTAAAGAGAAAACAATTTAAAATTTGTGGAAAATGAGTTTCGACATCACTTGTATTTACTTAATGAGACCGACGAACAATTACGAGACTTTAATCGTCAAATTATGGTCTTTAAAATAAGCTAGAAATATATTTTTGTCTATCAAACAGTATAAAGTTGGTAAGTAGTAATAATTTTTCTATTATGAAGTATTCTCTTGTCACGATAAAAGTGGGGAGTCTATTTTCGATACAAAAATTAAAAAATATATAATTTAATGTGAATATATATAATTATAATTATAATTTAATGTTTCTTTTGCAATTAATGATTCAAATATAAAATATGTATCATTTTCAATTAGAAATGATAGCAAGAAAATTGTATGAAAGTAAAAAAAAAAAAATAGATTTTGTGAATAAACAATAAATAGAAAATCATGTTTAAATATAATATTTAAATAGTTCTCTATTTGATGATGCATTTGTAAAAAAAAAGTAGGATTATTTATATAACATTTTCTTAAAAAAAATAAAATAAAGTAACAAACCTATTTAATTTGCAACTTCAAAATTGTTCAAACTGAAAATTATCCACAATAATTAATAATGGAGTAGTAAAGATTGTTAAATTAAGTAATTGTATATTATAATTAATTAATAAAAATTGTGAAAAAGCATGTGACAATATCTAATAAGAAATTAAGAATATGAGGAAGTAATAATAACAAAGAAAGAAAAAAATTGAGATACAAAGGAAGTCTCTGCTGCTAAGTGCTAACCAAAGAATGATATAATAACAATTAACAAATGAAAATCAATACAACATGAACAAGTTTGCATTCACGAACTAGTTGCCCGTACAAACTAGAAATAAACGAGCAGTCACTTATAGCAGCTCATCGTCAATGCGTTGGAAAGAATGGACACAGATTTACACATACATACACACATTTTAAGCGACATTAGCACCCAACATCATTATTTTCTTCCTAAAGGGTTCTTTGACAACAGTGGTTCCAGATAATTACCGGTGATATCATCTTTAGATATCGAAATATCTCTGTTACCTGACTCCAACATAGATAGATAGTCCTCTGTTTTCTGTTTTGGGGGTCTTCGAGAAAGGCTTGATGATGTACTTTCCAGAAGAGAAGATTGTGACTTAGGAGACCCGTTCAAATTTTGAACATGTTGCAGGCAAACTTGGACTGCGTCATGTACACGAACGAAATACCATTCTCTGCCTATCAGGTCGACCACCCCAGATATTGTCAGTGTTAGCAAAACATCTCGGTTTGGATTAGAAATGGCAATCTGCAATTTCAATAATAATAATAATAATAATAATAATAAGGTTTCAGTAAATCAATCTCAATGGTCATGATATATGTTAACTTTCTACCCGCACCTGAATGTTCCTTGACCTGTATTCCTGATGTAAGTCCTTTAAAGCTTGAACTGCACTAGAGTCGATGTAAGTGATAGCTGAAAGGTAACGCGAAAGTTGTTGGTGATGGTTCAATGGTTCAAAACTTCTAGAATCTGGTTTTATAAAATTAATAGAAGAGTGTTATAGGTTGGAACTCACGAGCCATCTCAATAATCACAAAGTGAACTCTCGTAACACCAGGTCCATGTTTAATTGATCCATCAGGTTCAATTTCATATTCCCGGAGCCTAGAAAAAAGAAGTACCGCCTTATAAAGTAGATAATGAATGCGTGATACTCCATATAGCAACAAGAATAAAGGCGGTTCCTGCAACTAAACTAATCAAAGAATTTTTCTCACCTATCCTTGATGTAACTTATATTCGCAAAATAGATAGGTGCATCGATCCGGACAATTACAATTCCATGGTATGTATATGCTTCTGGATATTGCTGGATATTTCTATATACAGTAGTGCCAGGTAGCCGACCCAAGATAGCTGCCGAAAGTAGTTATGTCATATTTACACTATTTTTCACTAGAAAATATGTGCACATTAGAACATCACTTACCAATATGTGGATTAGCTGATTCATGGATGACAAAAGCAAGTGAAACACCAACCTAACCCAAAAAAAGAGAAGAAATAAAAAATTAGAATCTCAACATTCAGAAGCAATATATACTGCGTGAGAGACATGATATCGAACGTAATGCAACAAGAGAAAATATACCAGAAACTGAAGATTAAAACGAGCATATAAATTGTTTTAGCTAGTATGTTTCTATCCCATTTCTCCTAATAACCTGGCCTGTATATTATTGATATGTAAATATGGAACAATCGTCAATATAGGTACACACATATATATGCTTACACCAACAAGGACACCGATCTCTATGCCAAGGAATAAGGTAACAGAGCAAGTAATGATCCAGAGGAGAAAATCTCTTTTATCAACACGCCATAAGAAAGTGGCCTCGTCATAATCCACCTGAAACAATGAAGAAAAAATTTATAGGTTCAGTGGGGCAACCTGAAAAAAATAAAACAATAATATAATGTTACATTAAACATTCATCGTAACTCGTCAGGGGTCTGCATTTATACAAGCCTCAACTATCCATGATTAGTTTTTTTTGTCCAATAGTGTGTATAACAACAGGACACGGCATGGGAGCTTCAACTAAACTGAAAGAAAACTATATATTCTAAGTGCTAGTACATAAAATTTTGTATTGTATATGCACAGTGATGAACATTACACGTATCACTGCAACAACAACAACAACAAAGTCAAAGTCTTTATCATATTTAAAGGCGATATGTTTATTTATGTCTAGACACGTTACTGTAAAAGTAAGAAAAAGATAGAAAATATATTGCAAAAAGAGAGCATTTTACAGTACAACTCACCAATCCGCTAACAGCAGAAATCACAATAGCAGCTAGAGCACACTGCAAAGAGACAAGGAATGGTATCATTAAAAAGACAACAAATTAAATAAATATTTAAAACAAAATATCAACCTGGGGTATGTATTCAAACAATGGGGTCAGGAATTGAAGAGCACATCCCATAATAATTCCCATAACTATTCCAGATAAGCCAGTTTTGGCTCCACTTTCATGATTCACGGCCGACCTAGAAAATGATCCTACATGACAAGTAATCATGGGAAATAAGGATCAAGCTTCTGCATGATCTCGCTCGCCAAGATTCATGCACCAGTTTCACGAAGAAACCAACTTATTAGTTGGGCAAAGAGAATCTCACCAGTCGTAGGGTATACTGAAAAGAAAGAACCAGCAATGTTTGCCACACCAAGACCAAATAACTGTCAAAGAAATGAATTGTCCGTCTGTAAGACAATGAATAAAAAAATAGTCCCCCATTTTATCTTAATATGATAGTAGTCTTGAGTTACAAATGAACAGAGCAACGCAGTCTATTGTAACGTGCTCAGCTACTTATGCAAGTTCAAGTTTAATAAAAATGATAGTACTATGTATCTGTTACTTTTAGGTGAATAAAGTGAATGATAATATTGGAAATACGATTTTTATGATAATGAAGAGTTTTATAAAGGCTGAAGGGTGTTAAAATTATTTCTATTTTTTATTTGCGTATTGTTGTGAGACGGATCGGAAAAAAAATCATGCATATAGATGTGGGACGGATCTGCAATTTTTTTTTGTTCAAAATTGCAGATTTTCACTGCATATTTTTGGCCAGAAAAACCCGAAACACCAGCCCGACCCGTCGAGCTGATCCTCCCCTCCAAAAAAACACTTGACTCGGCTCGGGTATTGAGTGGGGCTATGTGCTTTTTGAGATCACCTCTACATGTGCCCACCCCCTAGTAGATATAAGGTGGATGAAAACATACCTCTTGATTGGAATCCAACTCATATCCATTCTTTGCTGCAAGTGCTTTCGCAATCCCCACAGATTCCTACACACAAAATGCCAATAAAAACCTTATGCAAGAAAGAGGGCGAAACATGCTAACCATCAAATGATTTTTTTTTTCTTACCAAAATAGCCACGCCAGTAATGAGAACTGCTGTAGGAATCAATGACTTTACATGCTCGAATTCCTTTGGGACAGAAAACTTGGGGAGCCCCTGAGGTATTTCACCAACCTAGACACCAGCCAAATATATATCAATATATACTTCTCCCAAAGTTAAATAACTTCATATAATTAATTACAATTCAAGATAGTAACTGACAATTCATCTGTTCGAACAATCCTCACCAACGAAATTGAAGAAGGATGATACACTTTTACAAAGATTGTACCCAGAACTACAGCTACAAGGGGACCAGTTGCTCGTAAAAACCGCAAGGACTTCCTGGTATTTCCCTGTAGTCAATGATCAAGCAACAAAAATATTCCTCAAGAGGTGAAAACGACCAAGAAATATTTGATCAAAAGCTAGCTATACTCGTAGGCATACCAGGTGTTTCATTGTTAGAAGGATAGCTAATATAATAGAGCCCATGACAAAAGGTTGCCACAAGAACTACAGAAAGAAAGAAACAAGACAATAAAATACTCCATGGTTAGAATAGTATACAATCTATACAATAAAATAAATGACACATAAGCAGACAGAACAATAACATACAGTACCTTATCGGATCCTAGAATAATGCTCTTGGCCAGTGGAATGATTTTGCTGCTACGTTCTATCTCATAGCCTAAGATATATTTCGCCTGGGACAACGCAATTATAATGGCTGAAGCAGTAGTAAAACCAGAAATCACAGAATGGCTGATGAATCGTAGAAGCCATCCAAGCCTAAATGTGGAAAAATCGACATAAGAAATTGTATCAACAGAAAAAGGTGTATACAATACTGAACCGGAAAAAGAGAAAAGAAAACGTATATCGACATTGATGTGTGTGTATTAATTTTTTCCTGAAAATAGCTCATCCAAAGGAATACGCGACGCCAGATAATCACTTGTTCTATAGTTAATATAAAGATATAATGTTTCACTAGATCACTGCTTCGGACACAAAAAACATATGGTCTCCTTGCGCATAGTTACGACTTATGCTTGCATCAACTATTCGCTTTGGTGTGTTTGCGACTGCAACCTATTTCTGATTCTACTTCCGGTTTAGATTTCACACATATGTACTTAAAAACTTCTCCTCCAAACACTCTGCCTAAACTTAACTAAATGTATTATTTCTAGAATGCAAGTAAAGAAGGAAGGACAAGGACATCAGCACCTCAAAAGACCCATGATGCACTCCAAAACACCAACCATAAGCGCCAGTAGTATCGCAAGCTCTGTATACAACTGCTCTGATGAGTCAACTATGCTGCTCAATACATTCGACACGAGGAGAGAGGTCAGCGCAACAGGCCCAATAGCAAGCTGGCGAGACGACCCAAAAATGGCGTACACAAATATAGGCACAAAACCAGAGTCTGAATTACACATGTGATCATAAGTTATTGTCAGTCATAGCAGCCACATAAAACGCATTCGTAATCTAATCAAAAAACACGATACAACTCGAGTAATTAAGAAAATGTACCAAAGATGGTAATGCGAGGAAACTTACAAAGTCCATATATGGGGTGCAGCCCAGCTAGCTTCGCATAGGACATCGACTATTCATTAAAAAAAAAGTAGAAGAAGCCCAACAATTATTTTTCCATAACAAGCGGACCATGAAGGAAGGAAGTAGAAATAGGGGATTAAATGAGTCGAGTCGAGTCAAATCTAGTTGAACACATTGATGTTCATATTTGTATAAATATAATTCGAGCTTGAATGCTTTTTTAGCTTGTTTAATTAATAGTGAAATCAAGCCTACACGATACTTGATCGATTCGAAGACTCGAGTGGAATTTAATTAATTTGGTATTTTTACTAATTGAGTCGGACTCAGGATAATTAAACTCCAATGGATAGAGATATCAGTGAATAGATGAAAGGATTATATATTCTCCGATACCTGGGGGACGAGCATGACGCCGACGGTCATGCCGGCCATCAGGTCAGCTTGCAGATACTCGCGCCATTTGTATGTGCGAATCCAACGGCAGCAGGGGAGGAACACTTCGATCCACTCCGTCCACGTCATCCGTTTCATCTTATCTCTCCATTTCCCCCAAACATACGACGAAGACGGCGGCGCGGCGGAGGCCGGCGACGTAGGGTGCTGCAACTGGATAATTTTCACGGGTCGGCTGGTGCTTGCGAACGAGGATAGGTCGCCGCCGCCGGGGGACGAGTGGCTTATTCGCTCCATAAGAGCTGAAGCCAATCAAAACGACGGTGGTGCGAGGGGATGGCGGCCGATGAATTTTGCGCGGAAAAAAATACCAAATGAGTTGTTTCGTATGAAACGATCCGACGTGGAGTCAAAGGAGTTGAGAAGGAAGTTTCGTTCGATGAATTAAACTCTTGATTAAAAAAATATTTTAAAAATAATCTATAAATAACTAAAATTTGGCCTTGAGCCATGAATGAATGGGGACTTTTTCACGGGCAAGTTCAGTACCTAGAAAGAGAGACGTGAACTTGGACGATTCTACGCCAGCTTAAAGCCGTACAAAATCAGCATTTCAATAATGTGGAACACGGTTTCGAGTAATGACAATACATTGGGTTTTATTGTTTGAATAATCTTAATTTAATTTCTGTTTGATTAATTAACACTAAAATAAAATACATTTCATGTTTCAAAGAATAATCACACTTCTTACAAATTACAAAATATGATGAGATTGGATTGGATGAAGTATTTCTTTAAAAAATAAAATGTTATGTAATTGATCGTACTTTCTTAAGAAAATTAAAACATTTGAAAAAATTACATTTACAGTAGAAACTCCCTACAGTCATATCGTTGGGACCGGGAAAAAATATTACTATAGAGAGTTATTCTTATATAGAGTTTTGCAAAAATAAAAATAATTTTTTCGTATAAAAAATAATATAAATATATAAATAAAATTCATTTTATTTATCTATCTTAAAGTTCACATAACAAATTTAATAGTATTTAATAGTGTTGACTATGAATATTTGACCATAAATATATAAAAATTGTGTTTAATGTATATATTGAATAAAATACTAATAAATCTAAAAATTATAAATCTTTCATCATATACTATATCTTATTGATTTTAATAAATATTGTAAGTCATTTTAAACATATTGTTGATTTTGATAAATAAAAATATTATTAATAAATATTTTTATTATATATTAATTATTTATTCTTATATAGAAGTATAAATCCTTAAGGCGGGACTTGAAAAATGTATGACTTATGATAATGTGGAGTTTATTCCTATTTATAACTGGTCCCAAGTCGGGACTGAATTTTTTATTACTATAGAGAGTTTATTCCTATATAGAGTATTACTATATAGAGTTTCTACTGTATATTGTTTATAGGGAACTTTCTATATAGTCAATATAGTGCAAACACCTAACATCTTTTTTATTAAAGATATTATGAAAATTTAACATTAGTATAGTGTGATCATAAATATGACAAAAATAATTTAAATTAGTATTTTTTTAATAGAAATATTTTAATTAATTTTTTCTTATCAAAATTATAATTATTAAAAAAAAAATCATAATATACAAACAACTTTCATTTGACAAATTGTAATTGATGGTGAATAGAAAATCGAATACACTTACCATAAATTTTTGGTGGTAATATTAAGGTACGGGGTCGATTGCTTTTTAATATTATTTTGAACACTCATTGTTTTTTACTTCATTTTTAGGAGTTGTATATTATTTAATTGTTTATTTATTAGGGTATTTGTATTCTTTAAATACTAAGTAGGAGTATTTTTTTTAAATGTATAAAGTCGTAAATATCCCTACAATAATATTTACTGCTACTACGTGGTAAACCAATATAGATAAACACATTGATTAATAGCAACTTTTTTTAGATATTCTTGCTAAATCCAAGTTCAACTAAATTTTTTCTAAATTGATTAGAGCATCTCCAACCGATACCAAAAACCTATTTTGGAGTAGAGGAGATGCTCCAAGCGATACCAAAACATAAACCTGTTATAGGTATTAAAGTGGGACCCACAGAAAAAATACTTAAATTTCGAATTAAACATCAAATTCTTGTTCTCCACCCTTCTTAACCTACGATCCCTCCCAAAAATCACCAAATTTCATACCCTAAATCAAACACCCAAATTTCCCTCAAATCGATTTCGGCCCGGGCCCGTGTTCAAGTTTCTACTCCGGCCGACCACATCCCGCACTCCGAGAGTCCGCTCCGACCTCCAACCGCCGTGCCCCCTTGCCTCTGCTTCGTTCCCGAAACGCCGCACACCACCCGCTCTGACAACGACCCAGGTCAGACCACCCAGAACCGCCGCTCTCTCCGACCACCACCACCGTCAAAGAAGATTCCAATCTGCCTCTGACTCATGATTCGCCGCTCAGCAGCTCCATGGCTATCTTCGAAGGTACTCACTCGGTCATATGTTCAATTTTGTAAATCAATTTCTTCGCATAATTGCTGGAGTATATTGACTTGTGTATTGGGATTTGCTAGTTCACCCCATTTCGGCATTTGGAGTTGTAATAAATCAGCAAGTGAGTGATCATTTGTGAACCGAAGCGGAAAATACATGATTTTAGAATCTTCAAGCACAAATAAGTAGTAGGATTTTAATTTATAAATTAGGGATTAGTTAACGAATTGGTGTTTTTATTTATTTCCCCTCACTTTCTTCTCTTATTATCCTTCCTATTTTTCATGTTGTGAACATTACTTGATATGCTCATGTGGAACCCTGACCTTCAAGGGGGAAATATAAGTTAGTTAATGTTGCTTAGAATTGATGTTCAAGACCATGTTATTTATCATATTATACATCTTTGTTTGAGTGTTCTGTCTGACAGCAAACGATATAGTTTGTTTGATTGCTCTTCACATTTTGCATGGAAGGTTTGATGCACTTGCTAGTATGTTTTTTGTCGTTTGAGCATTTAACCTCTTATTCTGCATAGATTATCCTCGAATGACGAGCACCACTCTGAACACTCATAAGGTTGACTGTTGATAGTTGAAGTTCTAAGATATTAGGCATCACGTTGTATCTGTGCCTTCGATTTCTCTTGACAATTTAGCTCCTGTGAGCATCTACTACACAGACTTCAGTGCTGTTTTTCGGGTTCGATGGTCTTGGTGTGTGTGTGTGTTTCTTTCATGTGAATGCGTGAAACACTTTGCCCTTATCTGGTGTTTGAGAGATAGATCAATTGTGTGCATTATGGTGGTGTACATTAAGTGAGACCCCATTCTCATAAATCATAATGTGTGTTTCATCTCATGCGAGTATGTTGTACATTCCATTATGATTCATGTGAGTTGGAATGGATAATGTACATTCCATTATATTTTTATTTTTAACTATTTTTTTAAAATTTTACTTAAACTATTTACTTAATTAATTTAAAACTATATTTTTAGTTTGAACAAAAAAATCATAAGTTTTTTTATTGTTTTCGTGTTCAATAATGTCTATTGAACTAAAAAAAAAATAGATTTATTAATTTTTATTTTTTATTTAATCAGTCCACCGTGATTGTTTTCAAACTACTTATGATTTATTCTTGTGTTGTTTGAACCCTCCATATATTACATGAACACAGTGATGAAGTCTGGTTCTTGCAGTTCTCTCACAATGGGAAATACTTGGCCTCGTCATCTGGTGACTCATACTTTATGTTGGGATGCAGGTATATTTTATTCCTATCGTTTTCTTTTAGGCAGAGCTGCCTAAGCAAAATTAAAAACAAAAAATCGAATAATAATGGGAATCTGCAGGCTGAAAGAGTTGTCTCCTTATGTGAAGGAGGCACTGCAGAAAACTGCAGGGGTGGCAAAGTTCCTTTGCCTCCTCCATGTCACCGGCACTTACCTCTGTTCCGCAGCCAAGGTAACTCTTGCTCGTCTTATGCCTTTCCTTACCACACTTTATCGAACTGCCAAATAAGATTTCCTGATCTGTCTGTGAATTTGCAGCCTGTGGGCCCCAGTATGCTCCCTACGTTCAAAGATGGCAACATCGTTTTGGCTGAGAGGGTCACGAGCCGCTGGGGGGGAGTTGGCTCAGGCGACACGGTCCTCATTCGGAGCCCCGAGGACCCGACAAAAGTTGTGATCAAGAGGGTCAAGGGAGTTGAAGGCGACGTAGTTTCGTATGCTCTGGACCCTCAAAACAGCGATGAACAGAAGACTATTGTTGTAACTGTTCATAATCCCTTTTTTTTCCTTTATTGATCTTGATCTAACAATCTGAAAGTTGGGTTTTTAGGCTTATTGATTGATTTACTATGTAGGTTCCAAAGGGGCATGTTTGGATCGAGGGGGATAATTTAGAGAACAGTCGAGATTCAAGACAGTTTGGTTCAGTCCCTTATGCACTATTGCATTCCAGAATTTTCCTAGTGGTAATCATTAGTTTATCATATCATCTTTTCTGTGTAAAGATTATTATGCAACGACGAGAATATGATCTCGGGCGACTTTAACCCTTTTCTATATTGTGTCCTCAGATATGGCCGCCTAAGGATATAAGATCAGTTGGCAACAAGGTCCTGTGATGATTTCACTCGTGCGGGGGCAATGCTTATGAAAAAAAAACACGAATGTTGTGAAAATGCAATTTAATCAACTTTGTGCTTAGATATTTGACTCGTGATGTAGTGGCATATAATGTTGTGTTATGATTCTCAGTCGTCTTGTTGAATGGAATTGATTCCGTATGGATCTGGAAAAGAAACTTGATAAACTCGTCACTTTCTTGATCTATAGTTCATTGTTTTTGGAACAGATGGAATGCCTTCCTATCATCATCATCGATCAGGAACAATTAATCAAAGTTTGTTGTTTATCTCCTTTTTTAAGGGGTGTGTTGAGTGTTGTGCTTGGCTTCTGGAGTGATAATGCTTTGTTTGAGAAGGTGAGATGTGCAATTATACAACACATTGCCATCCATGGACATTCACGAGTACCACATCTAATGTAATACAGAGCAGAGTAGTAGCATTATTATCTTTATAGTAATTTGTACACCAAACCTTAGATAGATAGATAGATAATGCATCCATCAATTAATCAACAGCTTAATTATACCAATAAAAATATACTAATACTGTATGTTATGTCCACCTCTAGGCTCTAGCTAGTTGGAAAAAGTACTCCAATGGGCTTTGTCCAAAAAGCCCATTTGAGATGGGCTTTCCCACCTACCCAGCCCATCAATGCTTGAGGTGATAACACACTCCACGTCACCCCACCCAACTTTCACAAAACCTATAAACCCCACGCGCCACCGCCTCCGTCGTCATCCCCCTCCGCAAAATGCAGGTCCGAATCCAAGAAACCGCCGTGATCCGCCCCGCGAAACCACCATTCGACACCGACCACTCCCTCTCCCTCTCCCACATCGACACCGATCGCAACCTCCACGTCACCCTCCGCTACCTCCGCGTCTACGCCCACCAACCGCCGGACCCTTTCCACGTCATCACCGCCGCGCTCTCCGCCGCCCTCGTGCGCTTCTACCCCTTCTCCGCCTCCCTGATCCCCCGCCAATCCGACTCCCGCCTCGAGCTGCACTGCCGCGCCGGCGACGGAGTGCCAGTCGTCAGAGCAGCCGTTGACCTCCCGTTAAGCCACGTCGACTACCTGGCCGGTGACGTGGACGAAAAATTTGCCGATGAGCTCGCGCCCGACCCGTCCCAGAACGAGGGCTCGATCCGACCCATGGTCTTGCAGGTTTATTAATCCCAATTAATTATTCTCAATTAACTCCTTAATTATAGTAATTATGAACTTAATTATGTATTGTAGGTAACTCGATTCAGTTGTGGCGGGTTCGTGCTCGGGGCGGCCATACACCACGCCATAACCGATGGTCTCGGAGCGACCTTGTTTTTCAACGCAATTGCTGAGCTGGCACGCGGGTCGACCCGCTCGACGATCG